>BEWF01000229.1:0-293399 GCA_002583695.1 Pleurotus salmoneostramineus
CATTTTGTACTGTCTAAGTTCTGAGAACATTGAGCTTTAGACGCCCGCTTCGCGATCCGTGTATCCGTGATTTAGGAGCATCTCAGGAGAGCTAGGAGACACGATGACCTCTTGTCGGGAACATGCGCTTGACCGCTACGATATGCGGCATAAGACGTGTATGAGCCGCACAATGTTTTTCAGAGAAATATATTTGAGAGGCAGCTTCAGGAAGTAAAGGAGAATGGTCAATTCGAAAGTGTTATGCGTACGCTAGCTACAAGTTACCAAATCCGCTAATTTATAGGTATTTGAGGAGCCATTCGATCGACGCCTTGAAAGCACCTTCTTTCCCAGCAAGAACCTTTGGGTTGCTCAGATCTCCACGGACGCTGAAGCCATGGGTGCAACCTTCAAAGTAAGTGCGCTCGTAACCGGGAGCGAAGTTCCCTCCACCCAAGACCTTATCGCACTCGTCGCGTACGTCGTCACTGAAGAGATCGTCATATTCACAGCTGTTTATGAGGAGGGGTACGTTTGTCATCGAGTATTTCTGTGAGATACATGCCATGCTGGGTGAATCAACGGAGAAAAATCAAACTTAGCTACAATTACGTACCTCAATATCTGCGAGCTCGAGAAGAGACGGGTGCGATACAACGACGGCCTTGAGTTCACCAGCGAAGGCCAGGTCGAAGCAGTAACGAGCTGTGACAATGCACGCTTAGCGTTCCGACAAGATGCATTGATGGTTGGCCACGGTGACTCTCACCTCCAAAGCAGAACCCGCATGCACCAATTTCCTTTATCCCTTCCGCCTTCAAAGCAGAAATGGCTTTCTCCACAGTAGGAGCGGTCTGATCCGTGCCGTGGTTTTTGAACCACTCTGGGAGAGAGAACCCTGTCTGTAGGAAGAGCGGCGATAAAGATGTGGCACCCTGATGGGTGGGCTCGGGTGAAAGAGCTCACATTTCCGAAAAGTGCATTGGCAGGGACTGGATCCCCGTTCATGATATCAGGCACGTAGACCTGGATATTGGGTGAGAAGGATGCGAATCCATCAGGTGGTTTTATAAGTCACCTTGAATCCATTTCGGGCGTAATCGTCCGCAAGGAGCTAGGAGTGCATCAGTGGGCAGCCCTAGCGAGCTTAGGATCGATTCGAAATGCCAACCTGAACGTTGATCAACTGAGGCCCGAAGATATCCGTCAGAAGCAAGACGGCCTTGTCCTTGGGATAGTCGACCTCAGGAGTTGCGACGTAAGTCTCAACGCCATTAAGGGCCTCCCAGTTCCCTGGAAAGGACTTGATTAGAATGGGAGATACAAGGTAAAAAGGGATCGAGCTTACCGGTTGGTGTCCCCTCGTGCGTAACACCTGCTGGTGTTCAGCATGGGATGGGGCGAGCACGTTAAGAAAATGAGCAAACCTTTGATGCAATCCTTGCAGAAACTCATGAGTGTAAAGAGCGAGGAACTTGGTCGTTGGGCATAATGCTTACAGTTTAGGTGTACTTTTATACCCTCCTTGTATCCAAAACGGCTTGTAATCGTCTCAATGAGAGTTCGCAGGCTAGCCGTGATCCCGCTGAATATTGGGTATATCAGGAAATCACATCGTGGAGAGATTGACCAACACACCTATCTCTTATCTTATCCACGCATGCTACGGGCGCTGGCGCTGAACGGGGGCCCAAGGCGGCCCTTATTATATGGGTGAGACCTTAGGCAGATCATCGAATATGCGACAATTTGGCCAGATAGCAAGGGAAAGTAACGCGAAAACACATTTGCTTGCAGCGGTGGTCAGACTTGTTTCGACCAAATTTCAGGCCATATGTACGTACTTGTGAAGGCAGGACTCGAACTGACGATGACCAGGCTAACCACACGTCTTTCCTAACACATAGGGTGGGGGGTCGCGCGCCGTCGTTTGCTTCACTTGCTTGTGCAGTAGCCAGGGAGAGTTTGCTGAATCTATCCAAAGCGCGACGTTGCGTAATTACCACCACCCGTTCTTCTGATGAATAGTTCCAACGCGACCAACGTTTGTGCTCTCTCGGTAGGCCCATTTGGCAAGTCGCGAATGAGGAGTCGAGAGGTGCATCGGTAGATTTCAAATTCGCAATCAGATCCTGGGCTTTGATGCTACTATTGATGGATGAATCATGAAGCTTGAAGCTTGAAGGCACAAGGCTCGGTGCGTGTAGCTCTGTTTATAGCTTTTTCGAGATCTCCCATTTGTCGTCGACCATTGCGTATGAATTGCATAGGCTACCCACAAGTTACGAGTCCTGTATTTACAGGTATTTGAGAAGCCACTCGATTGAAGCCTTGAAAGCGCCTTCCTTCCCAGCAAGGACCTTGGGATTGCTCAGATCTCCACGGACACTGAAACCATGGGTGCAGCCTTCAAAGTACGTGCGTTTATATCCAGGTGCGAAGTTGCCCCGTCCCAACGCTTGGTCGAACCCGTCGCGAACCTCGTCGCTGAACAGGTCATCAAATTCACAGCTATTCACGAGGAGGGGTGCCTTCGTCTTCGAGTATTTCTGTGGGGGGACGGATGAATTGACAGGGAGAGGCTCAGAAAGGTGACGCGCTTACTTCGATATCTGCGGTCTCAAGGAGAGAAGGGTGAGATACAATGGCGACCTTGAGTTCACCAGCAAAGGCGAGATTGAAGCAGTAACGAGCTACGGTCAGACTTCGCTTAGCTTGACACATGAGTTCAATATAGATACACTCTCACCCCCGAAGCAAAACCCACATGCACCAATTTCCTTGATCCCTTGCGCTCTCAGTGCGGCGATGGCCTTCTCCACAGTAGGAGTGGTTTGTTCAGGGCCGTGGTCTTTTAACCACTCTGGGATAGAGATGCTAGTCTACAGTCAGATCAATGGTAAAGACGCGGCAATATTGTGACGGATATAGCTGGGCTCACATCTCCAGAAAGTATCGCAGTAGGAACGGGGTCCCCATTTACGATATCAGGCACATAAACCTAGAGCGAAATAGGAAGGGCGTGGTCAAATGTATGTGTCCGTCTGAAGGCATCGTGACTGACCTTGAATCCGTTTCGCGCGTAATCGTCTGCGAGCAGCTGAAGTGTGTATCAGCAGAACAGTAAAAATTGGCCCCATTCCCATGCAACTCACTTGGATGTTGATCATCCGAGGCCCGAAGATGTCCGTCATGAACAAGACGGCCTTGTCCTTGGGATACTCGATCTCTGGGGTAGCGACGTAGGTTTCAACGCCATTGAGAGCCTCCCACTTCCCTGTCGAAATCGCTGGATGAGATGGGTAGGTTCGGTGCACAAAGAATCCGATGATACCTGTTGGTGTTCCTTCGTGAGTCACACCTGTTGGTATGACGATAATGAGTGTAGATGGCGTGAGTTATCCGTATTATCGACGTACCCTTGATACAATCTTTACACAAACTCATTCCTTGGGAGAAGGAGAAGGAGAAGCCTGGTCGTTGGCGTTGACGTTGAGCGTTGAGCGCTTGAACACTGATTGTTCCCAAGGCTTTATAAACACCCGGATGCAAAAGGTCCCGGGATGGTGCTAAAGCTGATGGCGATGTTCACCTGACAGGCCAGTTGAGGAAAGTTCATTGACGGACTGGGATAACGGATGGGGACCAAAGACCCCGTGTAATGTGCGACTCAAGAACATGGAGCAAGCTCGAATACTTCTTTACTGCGTGTCGCCTGGCCCTAGAGTATTTCCAAGCACTCGTTCCCGGATGCTCATCCACTGTACGCAGGCATATTAATAGGGCTTTCAAAAATGGCTACGAGCACGTACCTGTATGGACAGTGATTCATTCATTCCGCTCCCAAATGTCCCTTTCGCATCTTTGGCCTCCTTGTATCGTCAAATACTCCATACGCCTTCACCCACAAGCCAGCGAGCTTTTCTGATAGTGTTGAGTGTGTATACCATAGATCTGAGTACTTATTCTAGGACTTGGGGCACGGTATGATGGGGTTGAAAGCGATCGTCAATCGCGTCAAGCATTTTCTTGTTCTTTGCTTGTTAAGTTGTTCTTGGTTGGTTCAAACTGATTGTAACGGTAAACATTGTGAAGGATTAGCCGTGTGCATACTCTATAATTTAGAGCGATCTGTCGCGTAAGAGTTTTCTTGGGAGCTTCGAGCTCTTCGAGCCGCTTCCAGTCGTCACAGTAAGATTCTAAGAAGGGAGCAAACTAAGCGCCCGAAATTCGTCGGAAGCGCCGGGCGGTTTCCAACGTTTTGGCTCGGAGTCATACCAACTCTCAACCAACTCTTCAAAAAGTCCCGCTGTCAACTAGCTTCGTACCACCACCAAGGGGATCGGAGAACCTGTGACTGACTCGTCTCTTTGCAATTTCTTTGAGTGATGAGTACTAGTGCTCACAGCTTTGTCACAGCTTGCTATAATTGACTGAACACACTGGACCTTGCCACATCCTAAGAGAGACGTCGCTTTTGATTCTAGGTGACCCTTATCGTCGTCAAGCTTTAACTTGAAGTTTCTTTGTTATCAATGAAATTCCTTTCACTGACCTTGTGGCGCAGAACAATAGCAAAGTTATCGTCCACCGAATATGCCACCACAGGCTGTGGCCCACTTGTGGCCTGTGGCCAGTGGTCTTTTCAACTTATTTATAACCCTGGGACCCGCTTCTTAGACTCTTCATCTCTCTTCTCTTCGAACAACCACTATCCCCTCCATTCCAGTCTTCCAAATATCTCCCATCTTCAACGACTGAACGCATCATGTCTTCCTCTTGTTCTACTCCAACCATCTCGGCGTGTCCTTCTCCAAAGCTCGAATCGATCGTACTTCAACTTCGAGACTTCGCTGTGACTATGAAAGCGAAAGACCTGCCTCAGTTGTCGACAATCTTCGGACACGAAGCGCCTCCAGTAGAATCCTTCAACCTCTTGATCGAAGCAGACGACTTCGAAAGCGAAAAGGAAACGGTCAACTCGTTTCCGACCTTACCTGAGGACATCTTCGGTGGGGTTCGACCACCGACTTTGCGCCGTCTTTCTTTGAGCGGATGTTCCATCTCATACAAGTCTCCACTTCTCCTCGGCTTGACTTCGCTCTACCTCAACACGCCTGCTCGTCCGACATCAGTGGATTTTATCGCAACTATGAAGAATCTTGGATCCTTGGAGAGCTTGTCCTTGCTTCACTGTTTGCCTCTCATAGAAAGTGAAGCTGAAGACGAATGCGGAGAGACCATCCTTAGCTTTCCTCAACTCAAAGAGCTAGTTCTCTCAGACCCACTTCCGAACTGCATCGCCTTTCTAGAGCTCGTGGACAGCACCCCAACCAGAGTTGATATCACCGGCGACACCGAAGGCGATGACTGTGATTCACTCTTCGATCATTGTGTTCGCCTGCTTTCTCCCCGACTACGATACTTCCCTTTCAGGGAACTCACATTGAGCTCCTTCCCCACCTCTGATAATGGCGCCGACGCGAGTTTCTTACATATCCGTGCTCGGTCTATGGATTATAGCACAAACTTCATCACAAAAGAAGATGGCGAAGTATCTCTTTCTGTCAGAATGGCGATCCCAGAACGAATGCCTTTCGACATCGATACAAAGGCAAGCCTCAAAGCAGCTATGGAGCGACTGCCACTTCATTCCATCGACGTCCTCGATGTCGACCTCCATCTCCAGCCTGACGTCTACATGGATGTCCTCTCCCCGAATCTCCCTAACCTCCGTCGCCTATGCTGCTCTCAAAACTCACTTGTGAACTTCTTCCTTGCGTACAACGATTGGCTTCGGCTGGCCTTCACATTCACTTGGGATCATTTTCCCCTGGCGTACCTAATTCCCTTCCCTCGATTGGAGACTATCTTCGGGAAGCTGGATCGTCCGAGGGACTTGGAACCTGTCATATATCCAGTTCTATACTCCCGCCGCGCGGTGTCGCGTCCCATCATCTTCTATAACCTAGGGAAGATCGTGATTGGTTCTCCTCGTACCATGGCTATGACTCTCTAGTGTCCTCTTTGCTCTTTCTGATCCGGTCTTTGATATCTTCGTATTATTTATTTGGGCATTTATTCATGGACAGTAGACTACACACATCTTCCCTCTGTAACTTGATACTTCGTTCAGTTTCTACGTTTATGTTTTAGATACATGCCTTTAGAGTACTACTTACTATCTTCTCAATTTCGGCCACGCTTCGCATGCACCTATCACGGATATGAGATATCGAACCATGCGGATGGGATGGAGGTATGTACTCCTTCAAAACTGCGAGGTCAAAGAAACCCTGGGTACACAGACGAACGCCTAGGTGCGGTAAGAAGGAAGGGGTTAGGTTGGGTATCATGCTTCAAATGTGTTAGTGACACACCCAAATGTAATATCGGTTTCGATTGGCCCGAATTGGTGTACTTCCCACCAATCAAACCATTTATGATTAACCCATGACTCACGTTCGAAGTGGATGGGAATGGAAGCAATCCCCTTCTTGAAGCAGATGCGAATGCACTTGCGGAGGTTTCGATTGCTCTCATCCTGCCCGTCCTCCTTCTCTTCCTCGTCGTCCTTGTCTTCGTCATCTTCGTCTTCGTCCTCCTCCTCTTCATCGTCATCATACTCATCCTCGCGTTCAATGAGGATATCAAATGTACGGAGGTTTGGTAGATGATCACGGGGGGTCGTCAAAAGGACCTTCTTCAAGTCCTTCATGAATTGGTGGTAGGAGTGCTTTCGATCCACCTTAATTTCTACGCCAAGGTACTCGAGACTGGGGGCCTTGGTGTTTGTGACGAGGAAGACAACATCGGCAAGGTAGAGCACCGTGGATGACTAGCTCGATATGTGAGCTTGCCTGCGGGAAGAATCTCGAGAGAAACCTGAACTCACTTGAAATACGAAGCTTGTCAAGTTGGGGAAGGATTTTTCAATATCCAGGCTACGACGATCAAGTCCAATGCCGTAGTAAGAGAACGAGGTGACCGACTGGGACGTCAACGGAGACACATCAACAGTACCCATATTAATGGCTAGTGTTGAAAGTTGGCATCTCCGAAGGATGGCCACTGCTATCTCGTTACCAAAACAGGCAAGGTACTTCAACGACCGAAGGCTGTCCGGGCGCAACTGGTTGAATAATTCCATGCTAAATCCATAACTGAGTTTGAGACACTCAAGCGAGGGTTGTGAGTTGATGATTGCTAAAAGATCCCGTCCATCGTCAGAACCCGTGAGGCTAATACCACAGGTCCAGGAAAGATGTGTAAGGTGAACGGTCGGTGGGAACGTTGCTCCAGAATGATTGCGATCAATGTAGCTCGGAAGACATATTTCCAGACGGCGGAGGTTGACAAATAATGGGAGGACACTTGTAAAATTCTCTCCCCTAGACCCACCAACCTGGAAGGACAGGACGTGACCCGCGAGGCGGCCATCTTGGTGTGTGGCCTTGCGGCAAAAGAGCTCATACCGAGCTAGCTCAGAATACGAAGGGAAGGTATCCGACCCAGTGAAGACAACATCGCGAAAAAGGGCGGGTTCCGCGAGTTCGTGAAACCGTCGAGACGCTTGGGTGGTACATTTGATAGAGGCAACGTCTGGGATAAGGCGGAAGATGATGGATAGGATTTCGCTGGGGAGGGGCATAGACACTTGATGATGTGTTGTGATAGCTATGAGCTTCTGCAGAAAGGAATGAGTGAGAAGAACCAGACAGCGACAAATTTGCAGACGGGCGTGGTCTCAACAGCAGGACGCGTGGCACATGAGCACTTCCGTAATATGTATCATACCCTTGTTATTATCACACGTCAAATAATCATTGGGTCCAACGCCCAAAAACCAGTAACCACGGAAGTACATTGAGCTGTAGGTCAAGACGAATGCGAAGGCATAGAAGTCCAATCAAATAACAACGTCAAAGATAGCCTGGGTACACGGATGAGCGACTGGGCGGAAAAAGACGTAAGCATCATGAGTCTTCGTGGGGGTGGAGGAACGTACTCAAACACGATATCGGTTTCGATGGGACCGAACGGGTGGACTTCCCACCATTCAAACCATTTATGATGAAGGACTGCTTCACGCTCGAAATGGATCGGACGACTAGCTACATCTTCCTTGAAGCAGATCCGGACGCATGGGTTCTTAGTACCGTTGTCTGTGGAGCAGAGGAGGACATCGAAGGTTCGGAGCTGTGGGAAGTGTATGAGAGCCGATGAGGCTCGCCTAAGGTCGACGATGAAGGCTTGATATTCCGGAGGTGTGTATACATAAATAGATAGGTACTGTAGGTGAGAGGCTTCACCGATGAGCAGGTGCCGGATATTCCTGGTCAAGCCAGGGTATGTATCATCACCCTCATGTAAGAAAATATGAACGATGTAGATCAAATTTCAAAGAATAGGGAACTCACCTCAACTATAAAGCTGGTCAAGTTGGGGAAGTGCAATCCAAAATCCTCGAGCACGTTATCCTTGCACGAAAATGTAGTCACCGTCTGGGATGCAAGATTCGACAGATCACAGTCAACACAGTCGACGACTAATGTCGAGATGTCGCAAATGGAAAGAATAGCGGCGGCCACGCTGGCACTATAACAAACAAGGTACCTCAATGATGGCAGACTATCTGATGTCAACGGTGCGAAAATCTCTGGGTCAAAGTCCTGGTGGAACTTCAGAAATTGGAGCGAGGGTTGTGAGGTAAGGATAGCTAAAAGGTAATCCGCTTGATAATCTTCGTCGTCGGGAGTGAACTTCCAAGATAAATGTGTGAGACGAACTGTTGGTGGCAGTTGCCAGCCTCCGGCACGCGTTGTTTCACAAAAGAAGATCGCCAGTCGGCGCAGGTTGCGAAGGAAAGGAAGGATCTTGATAAAGTATGCGCCTCGTCCTTCAACTTGAAGCGAAAAGACTTGAGACCCAAGACGGCCATCATTGGCTGAAACTTTGCGGCGAAAAAGTGCGTAACGAGCGCGTGTGGAGCGAGAAGGGATGTCCTTCCCAGTGAATACAACGTCTCGAAAAAGAACTGGTTCCGCAAGATCATGAAACCGTCGAGAGCTTTGCGTAACGCACTTGATAGAAGCGACGTCCGGGATAAGGCGGAAAACGGTCGACAAGATTTCGTTCGGCAAGGGCGTAGACATTTTGTTGCTGTGGCGGTGGTTGGTTAGATCGGAGCACAATGATTGAGCGTAAAATGAAGCTGGGCGGCAGCTGGGCAGTGACAAAATTGTAATGTGACGCTCAATATGTGGTGGAGGTTCGAGATTCGGAAAACGCGCGGCACGTTGCTCAGACCGTCACCCTCGTTATAATCACATCTCACACGTGGCATCATTGAAAATACGGGTACGAAAATGTAACAATGTCGCGGTGCCGGATGGTCTGACGAGCTCAGCCCATGATTACAGTATAACGTAGTTGCTATCATCCCGATGAGCAAGCGTATCTTGTTTTGAGCCCAAGGGTAGCGTGAAGGCATTTTAGGAATCAAGTACATAGGAGCACGTTAGGAGGGTAAAGAGGGTATAGGGACCTCGTATCCAAACGGCTTCTGCGGGCTTTACGGGTCCCTCCTCTTTGAGCCACCCTCTGTTCATAAGCCACGAAGCAGATTCCAGTCTCAAAGTCCGCCTGGAGACGCGGTTGAGGAATACCTGCGCGGGGTAAAACAGATCCAGAGAGGTCAGTGAAATAAAGTCGCTAAAAGGTGAGAGACAGACCCAAACACGATATCATTTTCGATCGGCCCGAATTGTTGGACTTGCCACCACTCAAACCATTTATGCTTGATGTGCGTGTCGCGTTTGAAATGGATGGGAGGACTAGCGATACCCTCATTGAAGCAGATGCGGGCACATGGACTCAGGCCCGCGTTTCTGAAGATGACGATGTCCAAGGTTCGGAGCTTTGGGAATTGAGAGATAGATTTTGGAATCCTCTCAAGGGCGAGCGTGAATCCTTCTGAGATTGACTTATTGTCGATTTGTACGCAGATATACTCAAGATTTAAGGCGTTGGGGGAGAAGGAGAGAGAAAGGCCTAAATCTACCAGAGCAAGTTGCGAGGTCGTCTGGTGTATACATGAATATCGTATCGGGCCTCAAGAAGGTGACTCACAATATAGATGAGTTGCTTCAGTTGCGGAAAGCAAGTCGAAAATTGTAAAACCGGACCAGGGAGGTTGTAATAGTCGTAAGCAAGTGTGGTGATCGACGCGGATACCAGGTTGAATAGATCGAAGGCAGTGGTCGTTTTGGGCACTAAGGTGGTAATGCTGCTGCACACAGGAAGGAGGACTTCAGCCTCGGCGGTGTGGCAAGTAAGGGTCCTTAGGGATGGAAGACTTGCTGGGGTTAACTGCTCAAGAATGGCTGGGTCAAAGTTGCCTTGGAGTTTGAGATACTGGAGTGACGGCTGGGAGGAAAGGATGGCCAAAAGGTGCTTTCCATATTCTTCGATATCATCATCTTCGGGAATGGGTGCGGCATTCCAAGACAAGTGCGTGAGACGTACGGTTGGTTCGAGACGTAGACCGGAGTGACTTGGATGTAGGTAGATTGCTAGTCTACGCAGCTTGCTGAGGAACGGGAAAGCTTCTGTGAAGTATTCTCCTCGATCGCCCTCGATTTGAAGAGACAAGACGTGGCGTCCAAGCCGGCCATCATCAGTTGCAACCTTGCGGCAAAAGAGCTTGCAACGGGACCGTTCGGCGGGCGTGGGGTCGACATTGGCACTTGGACAGGTGAACACAACATCGCGAAACAGGATGGGCTCCGCGAGATCAAGAAACTGTTTGGAAGTCTGGGTGATGGATCTGATCGAAGCGACGTCTGAGAGAAGGTGGAAGATCTGTGATAGGATCTCGTTTGGAAGTGATGTCGACATCGGCTATACGTTGCGCTGGACGCAGAAGTTAAAATTAACTCGAAGTGATCGGACAGCAATGAGCCATACAACGACGATCCCAAGGCAACTTGTGGAAGACGCTGATGGTTCGAATCAAGCCTAACATCTAGACGCGCGATTGATTTTTGAGTCACACAGCCCTCGCTATAATCACATATCATTTGAGACCGGAGCAGGGTTGTCTTTGAACATGGAGAGTAAATACAGGGGCGTAATGGTAGTACACCTGCTCCTTCGATCAGATGTTAATTTTTGGCCTCAAGTTCGCTTGGGTACGCTGTCGATGAAGACCTACGCAGTGTGAAATAGAGGTGAGCAATGTGGAACAAACTCTCCGAAGCGGAGAGAAGGACATACCCAAAGATGATGTCGCTTACAATTGGTACAAATTGGTCGGTTTGCCACCATTCAAACCACCTATGATTGATGCGTGTATCGCGTCTGAAATAAATGGGAGGACTGGCGACACCTCCTTCAAAACATATGCGAGCACAGGGGCTCGAGCCCTCGTCTCTGAAAATGAGGACGTCCAAGGTCCGGAGCTTTGGAAAGCAAGGGAGAACCTGTGGGAACCTCTCAAGCTCGCGTACTATGAAGCCTTCGTAAACGGTATTGTTGTGGATCTGTAGGCAGAGATACTCGAGGCTCGAATCTTCGGTGTAAAGCAAGAGAGAAGGTCCTAGGTCAGAAAGAGCAATCTCTGACGCCGTCTGTGTTAATATGAACAGCATCAACGAACAGGTTCTTCGGTAGCTTGAGGAGGCGACCCACCATATACATGAATTGCTTTAGGTTTGGAAAAGGCATCGAAATTTGTACGGGTGGTCCAGGGAAGACGTTGTAGTCGTAAGAAAGTGTTGTAACAGACTCGGAGTCCAAGTTCAGTAAACCGAAGGGATCGTTCGACTTGGTAATCAACGTGGTGATGTTGCATACAGGAAGAAGGACAGCAGCGGCGTCAGTGGAACAGGTGAGAGATCTCAAGGACGGCAGACTTCTACGAGTCAGCTGCTTAAGGATGGCGAGATCGACGCTATCGTGAAGCTTCAGATATTGGAGTGTCGGTTGCGAGGAAAGGAGAGCCAAAAGCGGCTCATCTCCTTCGTGGGTGGGGGTGGCATTCCAAGTCAAGTGCGTGAGGCGGGCGGCCGGGTTGAACCATATTTCGCAGTGATTTGGACGAAGGTAGATCGCTAGCCTACGTAAATTGCTGAGGAATGGGAATGCTTTGGTAAAATATTCTCCTCGGTCGGAGTCGATTTGAAGGGAGACGACGTGACGCCCGAGACGACCACCATCAATTGAAACCTGTCGGCAAAAAAGCTCATAACGGGACCGTTCAGCTGGCGTTGGGTCGACGTTGGGGTTGGAGCAAGTGAAAACGACATCACGGTAAAGAAGGGGCTCTCCGATAACCAGAAAACGTTGGGAAGTCTGTGTGATGCACCTGAGCGAAGCGATGTCTGGGACAAGGTGGATGATTTTGTGTAATATTTCGGTTGGAAGCGGTGCCGACATTGATTTTACGATGCGCTTCAGGAAAGGGTTAGTCTGCTTCAGAGCGATATTTGCAGAAAGGAGTCCTACAGCGATGATCGATGCTGATGGTTTGAAATCAAGAGCGTGATATCAACCCTCTTTATAATCACATCTCAAATATTGGTGAATTGCCACCATTCAAGGTCGTCTGACTGGGTGCTACCTCTTGCGCAAAGAATATGTGATGCGCTACACCCAGAATATGTGTACATTGATCATGTATGATAATGCGACCTCAAAGGTCGCTTGGGCACACCGCCGATGAAGACCTGGACGGTGTGAAAGAAAGGGGAGGTTGTGAATAGGGAATAGGGTAACTAAGAGGAGACGGAGACATACCCGAGCGTCATATCGCCTTTGACTGGTCCAAATTGGTGGATTTGCCACCAATCATACCATTTATGAAGTACGTTTATATTGCGTTCAGAATGGATAGGAGCACTGGCGAAACCGTCCTCAAAGCATGTGCGGACACATGGGGTCAGGCGCTTTCCCCGTGGTACCCACGAAACACGCAGAATGTCCAAGGTCCGGAGCTTTGGAAAGTAGGGGAGAGATTTTGGGACCATCTGGATCTCGTTCATGAATACTTCATGAGGGAGGTCGCAGTCGATTTGTACGCAGAGATACTCAAGATTTGAGGCGTTGGTGGGAAGCGAGAGGGCGAGGCACAAATCGCTAAGACCAACCCGCGACGTCGTCTGTATCCGCATGAGCACGATCTACAGCATTTTTATGAGCCCAGATAAACGACCCACCCGATAGATAAATTGCCTCAGGTTTGGAAAATGAGTTGAAATATTGAAGACTGGGCCAGGAAGGTCGTAATGGCCATAAGAAAGTGTGGTCACCGACTGCGATGCTAAGCGCGATGCATCGTCGGGAGCTACCCCAACCACCAATGTTGTAATTTTGCATATGGGAAGGAGGATTTCAGCGTCACTAGGATAACAAGTAAGGGATCTTAGACACGGTAGACTTTCAGAGGTCAAGTGCGTGAATATTGCTGAGTCAACGTTGGCATGGACTTTGAGATACTGGAGTGAAGGTTGGGAAGAAACGATGGCCAAAAGGTGCTTTCCGTATTCTTCGAGATAATCGAGATCATCTTGGCAGATGGGAGTGACATTCCAAGTCAGGTGTGTGAGACGAACGGTCGATTTGAAATGTACGCCAGAGTGGGTTGGATCAAGGTAAATGGCCAGTCGGCGCAGGTTGATGAGGAATGGGAAAACCTCAGTAAAATATTCTACGCGGGTGAATTCGATTTGAAGGGATAAGACGTAACTCCCAAGACGGCCATCTTCGGCTGCGACCTTGCGACAAAATAGCCTATAACGGGAAAGCTCGGAGGGCGTTGGGGAAGGGAGGCATTCCGGCCAAGTGAAAACAACATCACGAAAAAGGACGGGCTCCGCAATTTTTTGAAAGCGCCGCGAAGTATATGTGAGGGATTTCAGTGTTGTGACCGAGCTAAGGCGGATGAAGACCTCTGTTAAGACTTCGTCCGGCAGTGGAGTTGGCATTCCGTTTTCTGCTTCGTGGGACAGTGATCAGTCCAATCCGGAGTGTGGTTGTAGAAATGAGACGTACGGCGACAAGAACCAAGGTCACTTGCCAAATGTGATGATGGTTGGAATCGCGCAAAAAATGCAGCCTTCGTCGTAATCACATGCCTCTCAGACAAAAGCCTGCCCTAAAATCCAATTTGACCTGGGCCCTTACTCTGGTAGGTAGTGGGGTCCACATCCACTGCTTGAAGTCATTCCAAGAATAACAGCTAATCGAGCATTTTCACGGTGAAGTAACCCCCATGTAATTTAAAGGAAACCAGGATACACGGATGACCGCCTATCGCAAACAGGACTATCATTAGAGGTACTTAGAAAGGGAGCAGACAACATACCCAAATGTTATATCACCTTCGACAGGCCCAAATTGGTGGAATTGCCACCATTCGAACCATCTCCTCCCATGGGCCAACTCGCGCCGAAAGGATATCGGAAGCGCCGCGACACCATCTTCCACGCAGAAACGGACGCAGGTGACTGGTTTGGGTTCGTAGCAAACGAGATCCAACGTACGAAGCTTCTTCATCTGGGACAAGACCAGAGCCTGAGGAACTGCGTCTAAAGAATCGATGAAGGTTTGAATATCGGGACTTCCGCGAATTTGGAATGCCAGGTATCTGAGGCCATGGAAACGTAGCTTAGGTAGAATCGAGGTGAGGAACCGTCTCCACCCAAGCTGTTCATTTAATCGTTGGAAAAGAGGTATGATAATGGACAGAGAAAACGAATTCACACTCACGTGCGGGATAACTGCCCTACAAACGAGGCATTCAAGGTTTGGGAATGATTCAAGATAACGCTCGATTTTCGAGCCCATGTTGCATGAAAGGGCGGTGACCGTGTCAAACGTCCTGCTAGGTGCCCAACTTCCCACCTGAAGATCTCCACGTAGTATCAATGTGTTTAAGTTACACATGGGAAGAAATCTTGCGGCCATGGCAGAGGAAGTGACAAGGGTCTTTAACGAGGGTAATTGTGGCACGATAAAGCTTGGTTTCAATTTATTCAAAGAGTCATGCGGATTGATGATGATGACAAGATGTTCAATCATCGTTTGGACCTGGAGAACGTCCAGAAGTTGACGACGACCAGCCTCATCGAAGCGGGACCAGTGTAAATGAGTGAGGTTCATCTGAGTAACATGAAGAATCTGCTGGTCTGACGACTGGAAGTAATCGTTGGTGAGAGCCAGACGACGAAGGTTGACGAGAAGAGGAAGAATCGGTTCAACAGAAATGAGTCCGTGAACGAAGATGGATCTAACACATCGTGCGAGTCGCCCGTCGTTCTCTGAGACTTTTCTGCAGAACAAATCGCGGTAGTCATTGATACGCGAGATGCCATTTTCATAGGTACGGGAATTCTTGAAGACGACGTCGCGATATAAGAGCGGTTCTGCGAGGCGGCGAAAGTGCTGTGAAGAGCCTATGACCTGTTTGAGGGAAGCAGTATCGGGGATGAACATGAATATCAAGGAGAGAATTTCGTTGGGTAGCGATGCCACTGTCATTCTGGAGGGGAACAGAAGACTCAACGAGCTTGCTAGTGGCCGACTGGCTTCACGCCGCAAGGCCTCAGTAGGTGGAGGCAGTGGTTTCACGGCGGTGGATCTTCTTTATCATACGCAGCTGTTGGATATTGTCTTTTGCGGTGGATCCTTTGGGGAAATAAGGAGATTTGTAGACGGGGTTCAAAAGCAAGACGCGTCATACCCTCGTTATAATCACAAAAGTCTCCTATAGGACAGGACGGCATCAAGTTCGTCTTCTGTAAAGGACATTGGGGGAAAAGTCGGAAATAATTATATGGTCAAATAACGGTTGACATACAGACGTACAAGCGACCTAAGAACCGAAATATAATAAGATAAATTGAGAAGATTAATCGACTTTGCGAGCCCATTTCCTCCCCGCGGATGGTGGAGGCGTCGACATCCTCTGGACATTGACTGGGGTAGGCGGTGTCCAAGCAGCAGTGTAAGCTGCCTCTTCTTCCTGCATCAACTGGGCAGTATGGGGAGGTTCCTTCTTCTGAAAGTCATCCATCGCAATCCCTTGGTCATACTTCTCCTTCCCATTGCCCATTCCCCCAACGCTCACATCGTCCTTTCCCCAGTACATCCACATTTGCGCTCCAAGGACACAGTTCAGTGCGAGCGCTAGGGCAAACCCAGTCGCAAGGAGCGAGTCGCCAACCTCCGTCGCCGTGGTGAAAAGGCGGGCGAGACAGCCTGCGATTTGGGAGATGACTGCGAACGCAGAGAGCTGCCCCGTAGACTGCGAGCGCGCGTTTTGTCTGATTTGCGGGAGTTTTGAGAATACCGACAGCGGCAGGGTAGAAAACTGGAGGTATGAGAGAGCAGTCATAGGGACTAGGAACAGCGCCGCCGCCGCCACAGCCATCCCTGTAGCAGCCGTAAGCAGCTTGGAGGAAGGGTTTGATGATAAAGGACGCCTTGGTGCGTAGACGATGATGAGAAGGGTGATGATGGTATTTTGGAGGGCAAGGAAGAAGTTCTCGCCATAGGTTGAGAAAGGGAAGTCATTCCTGAAGGAATAGGCGAGGGTTATGGCGTATGAGAGGGTTTCAAGGATGTAAGCCTCCAGGGATAGCCCGCGTGCGGACTGCGCATTGACAACTGGGCACGTAGCGGTCAGTCTTGGTTCTGCAGCCGCCGAGTAGATGTGATGGACGCACTTAGAAGGAGCTGAGGTACTTTCATTATAGATCCCCCGACTACGATACCGATTCCGAGACCTTTTGAAAGAGAGTATTTGAGACATGGGACGTCTCCGAGATTGAGATTTTCAACGAGAGACACGTAGCATTTCTGGACAGAAATACATTGATTAGCTGGGGAAAGGTACGAGGAGGAAGGGATGCTTACTTCGCCAACAATGGCCACACCAAGATCCCGGACGAACCAAGGCAGATTTCGAGTGATTGAGGTCATTTTGGGAGAGCACAGACTGAGAGAAGGTAAATTCGAGGCGTGGCGGCGTGGCGTGGCGTGATGAGGAGCACGTGCATTCGTGGGACTCTATCCACTTATAGAAGTTCGAGGACCGAGATGCCCGCTTGTACCCTTGCTCCCTACCATGGCTCATATTTTTTTGAACGCGCCAGTTTCGACACGGTCCCCTGGTTCCACTGAGAAATTATCTCAATCTCGGACGAAGAATTCACAGCAGAGCAGCCCTATCAGCACCGGAAAATACCAAGAAATCGCACCAGAGTATGCCATACCCTTCGCTGTGACACGGCGGCTCCGAATTCCCATGTAGAACATGGGCAGCTTTTTGACGTACTGTCATATGATGCTCATATGATGAACGTGCATTGCTCTTTACAATGGATCCCAGAAACTCTCAAGAGCCTTCTTAACCGACGGGAATGCGCACACCGCAAATGGACCACATATTTCTCATGTCTATCAAACTCTCGCATTTCTGCCTCTTTTTCTAGACGGCCCGGCGATGTACAACCAACTACGCCCACGCGAAGATGCTGCATGAGAGTATGTGAACCGGTAACCACGGTTCCAGCCTTACCAGGCTGAGACGAACACATACACCTTCCCAGAAAGTTTTAGGCCTCGCTTGAGGTTTTGGAAGCTCCCCTCGGAGCTTGGCTGAAGTGAGAGCGCACTCTCAGACACGGCATCCAGCCTCTCGGATCGGGACCCCTTCCCCCCAGTGTCCCAGTACTTAAGGTCCGTTGCCTCGGGTCCTCTCATGCTAGACCAGCTGAAGATGATGTGGTCTACTGGAACCCTTTTACTTGCGTCAGCTTTGGTGGCTGCGGCGCCTAGCGCACCTCAATGGCGATTCGATCTGAAGAGTTCAACCTCTGGTATCGTCGCACTTGAATCTATCGTTGTCTCACAGAATTTGGTCATCTTCTTCAACCGTACGTCCGAACATGTCTTTGTACGCTTACTAGAAAGAGTCACTCACTGCATGTTTTTGGTCCCTCCTAGGTGCGAGCGATGACCCTCTGCAGATTAACAACCATTCTGCATGGGGTGTCCTTTGGGATTTGGAAACGAGCACTCCAAGAGCTTTGGACGTTCTCACCAATTCGTTCTGTGCCTCTGGCGCTTTGATTAGCAATGGCTCTATGGTCCGTATACACCTTGTTAATGGTCCTGTCAATCTGCTGACTCCTCCCAAAGATCAGTGTTGGAGGTGACCAACGAGTACCGAATATCAATGCCCAACCGGGCAACAATGCTATTCGAATCTTCGAGCCATGCGACTCCCCGTCCGGTGAAGGGTGCACCCTCTTTGAGAACCCGAACACTCATAAGCTTGCCGCTCCTCGGTGGTACCCTTCGTCTGTGAGGATATTCGATGGGAGCTTGATGATCATCGGAGGTACGATATCTGCTCATTTCTTTCTTGCTTTTCCGACGCCTTGAACCTGCTGTCGTGACTTATAGGAACACATGTCAATGCCGCGTTCTATAATATTGACCCGGAGAATTCGTTCGAGTTCTTCCCCAAGAAGGATGGTGGCGCCGTCCGACCGTCTGCTTTCCTCGAGCGCAGTTTGCCCTCCAATCTATTCCCTCGGTATGTTGTCCGCTAAATCCCATTAAAAGCATCCCTAACTTTCCCCCCTCTGTCTAGTGCCTTTGCTCTCCCCGATGGCAAGGTAGGCACCCATCTATTGAAAATGGCGAGAATCTTTGCTGATTACTTTGAATAGGTCTTCATGGTCGCAAATAACCAATCCATCATCTACGACATTGAGACCAACACCGAGCGCATCCTACCAGACATCCCAAATAACGTTCGCGTAACCAACCCAATCGATGGAAGTGCAATCCTTCTTCCTCTCCACCCACCTAACTTCATCCCCGAAGTTCTTGTTTGCGGTGGCACTGCCGTAGATCCAGCTACTCAGCCTAAAGACCTATCCTCTCAGTTCCCTGCTACTTCACAATGCAGTCGAATCACGCTCACTGAGGAGGGTATCGAACAAGGTTGGCAAGTCGAGCAGATGCTAGAACCACGAACAATGCCAGAGCTCGTCCATTTGCCTAATGGACAGGTACTGATTGCCAACGGGGGGCGTAGCGGGTTCGCTGCCATCGCGCAGTTCAACGATTCCATTGGCGGTTCGAACGCTGATCATCCTGTGTTCACTCCGTCGCTTTATACACCGGATTTACCGCTTGGAAGGCGGATAAGTAATACGGGAATGCCGACCTCGGAGGTTGCGAGGTTGTACCATTCAACTGTTACGCTTACCCCTCAAGGAAACTTCCTCGTCGCTGGGAGCAATCCGAATACCCATACGGTTGTCGGTCCCGATGTCCAATTCCCTAGCGAGTTTAGAGTGGAAACCCTCGATCCGCCGTTCATGTTTGTGGAGAGACCTGTTATTCGTAGCGCACCCGCGAAGGTTGCGTTCGGAAAGAAGGTCACAGTGCCGATTTCGATCCCGGGGAATCTGAAAGCCACCAAAGTCCAAGGTTCGATCTCTTCTTCCTTGAGTTTCGTGCTAAGCTAATGGTTCTACCGCCCTTAGTGTCGTTAATGGATCTTGGTTTCTCGACGCATGCCTTCCATTCGAGTGCTCGTCTCGTATTCATGGATGCTACCATCTCAAGGGATCGTCGGTCGCTGACATTTACCACACCTCCGAGTGGAAGAGTGTACCCACCTGGGCCCGCGTGGATTTTCCTAACTATTGATGATGTTTCTAGTGAAGGTGTCAAAGTACTTGTCGGTAGTGGTAATCCCCCGCCAACTTTGGATTGAATCGACGCTTTGTAGTAGTAGTGTACTCAATATATCGAATAGCGCCCACTCCTCCGTGTGCTCAATATGACAGCCAACAAGCTTTCGATGTGATGCGAAGAAGGGCAAAAAACCTCTTTATAATCACACCCAGGTCCTTGCGGCGCGTGGGACCTGATCGGCCCTGTGTTGGACCCTTGCTGTTCACCACCATCTGCTTGTATCAGCTGGCTCATCCAAGTCCCACCAACAAATCTCATATTTGATACGCAACGGGGAGCCATAAAGGTCCAACTGGGTCCACTTGGAGACCACAGGGAGATTCTTTTTTCTCGCCCTCCGTTTTCTCCGTTTCCCATCGAGCCTGCTTCATATTACCCCATCTACTTTGTTGGCGGTCCCACGTATTTGATTTGGAGTCATCCTCTTTTACTCCGAAATGGCCTCGATCCCGGAGAGCACCTCGACAGCGACGACGACGAGCAGCGGTACACCCCTTAGCACCAGCGACATGTCGATTTCTACCCAGGCGACGAGCGTGCTGAGCGATACAATTGAGAAGCTCCGATTGGAGGAGGTGGTGGTGGATGCAGATGTTTCGGTGCCAGCAGACGACCAAGACGTCTCGTACAAATCACCCTTCACAGGTCCACCGCCCATCCAGCGACCATATGTCGAGGCCGATGCATTGTTGGACATCAAGCCCATCCAGTACGCCTTGGAATTGTTCCTGGCTTCGAAGATGGTCGAGTCGGAGGAATACTGCCTAGAGAGCGATAAGGAGATGTGCGTAAACCTTCAGATTTCCCTAGAATACTCGACTGAAACTGATTTCCGCCCAGGGAACGACTGTATTTCGCTACGGGGTATGGCTTGATCCAGTGTGTCAAGGGCATGATGTCGTACGAAGACCCCGACCTGCTCGCAGGCATCTCTCACACCAGGCATGGCAACGTCATCGCTAATGCACACCGAGCCAAGGGCGGCGGAGGTGTGGTCGGGGGTGTTGGCCGTATATTCGGTTAGTGTGCATCTGTCGTCTGCTAAACCGTGCGTAACACCTTTACAGGTTATGTCTTACCTTCCCTCTCCCCGACCGCCCATATCGAGGCCATGACTCCCGTAGAGCGACATGCCGAACTTGTGTACGCGGAATCTTTGTTCGAGAAGGCTTTGCTAGGGATAGTCTATTCCGGAGATTGGTTGGCGTTCATCAAGGAGGCGTACGTGCATCTATTTGTCGAAATTCGTTACCCTGGTCTGACATCGAGCTTGGTATAGACTCAACATGCGAACGACCATTTCAATATACCGCCGCTTGTACGAATTCATTGAGGCAGCTGATGAAAAATACCGTCTGTCGGCCCAGGAAGCTTCGTCGCCAACATCGCCTTCGTCGGAGCCAACACCTACTGAGGATCCTAGTATTGATGCTCATTTTCGGTCTGGCGTTTATCTCGGGGTCGGCTTGTCAAACATCATCCTTTCGCTCATGCCCAGCAAGATTCTGAGCATTGTGGAGTTGTTTGGATACAAGGGAGACCGCAAGTTCGGGCTGCAGGTATTGATGAAGACGGGTGGATGGACCAAGGGTGTGAGCGAACCTAGTGTCTCTGCCGGTGAGCCCAGCCTCTCCCCTCCAATCGACACTGTCTGATGGTTTACTGCCCAGCTGACGAGGGTGCTAGACGGACTATCTGCGACATGGCTCTGCTCATCTTCCACTTGGTCCTTTCTTCCTTCACCTTCGAATGTATTGACGTCAGCATCGCTCAAACCATCCTGGAATGGAACTTGAAGAGATATCCCAACGGTACTCCCCCATTCCCATAGATACTAGTGGTTTGCGTGCTCATGCCTCTTCCAGGCGTCTTCTTCCTCTTCGGCGCTGGCCGGCTCGCTCTAGTCCGCTCCCAACCTGCGCAAGCGATCGAATATTACACCAAAGCTATGCATTCGCAACAACAATACCGGAATCTCCACCACATCAGCTTCTGGGAGATGTCGGTCGCGCATCTGGCACTTTGGGATGTCCCTGGTTCATTGGAATGTTGGCAAACGCTGGTCAAGGAAGCCACAGTACGTCAACACCTTATTGCCCAATTCGCGAAGCTGACTACGTCATCCTTAGTGGTCCAAATCAATCTACTCTTACGGTACCGCTGTCTGCTTGTTACAACTTGCAATCCAAGATGGGGATGAAGAGAAAAAGAAAGAAGCTGTCAAACTCATGGCACAGGTACCCGAATTGAGACAGAGGATCGCAGGCAAATCTATCCCCCTTGAGGTGCGCATCTTCTTCTACTTCTGGGTTCGTAGCGCTTACTTCTTCGTGCCTCCGTCACCTCTTAGAAATTCGTCGCTCGTAAAGCCCGCAAGTTCCAATCTCAAGGCAACCGCCTTCTACTCCCCGCTCTTGAGCTCACGTACATATTTCTCGGAATCGCGCACGCCCCACGTGAGATCATCAAAGACAAGATGCTCGTGGATGTGCAAAATGTCGTCCGGCACCTCGAGGAGGACTTTGACGGCGTCGTTGCTCCGCCATCGGTTTGGTCATCCTCCGCGCCCGTATCGCCTGTGTCAACACCCACCACACCGAAAAGTCCCATCCTAGCGAAACTAGCGAAACTCGGAGGTGGTTCCAGCCCGTTACTGTCGTCAGGCTCGAACGGTGAAAAGCAGAGGAAGCGTAAGAAGCTAAGCCAATATGAAGGTGGAGAAGCCGAGTTCTGGGACGATTATTGTTTGGCCAAGTTTCTGGAGGGTGTTTGTCTGCGATACATCGCGTACCCTGTACGTCCCAGTACCCTGGTTTTGCCACTCGTCCCAATCATTCATTTTGTATATCCTAGGACCCGGATGCGGCTCTCTCACCCCAAGACTTGGAGTCGATTAAAGCTGATAGACTTGCTACTTCACAAGCCGCTATCCAAGCATTCGAAACTATCTTCCATAATGGACTTAAGATCTCGTTAGACCATCATATCGTATACCATGCGCATTACGAACTTGGCAGACTTCTCGCTTGTCAAGGCGACGAGCAAGGCGCCCAAACACACTTTGATTTGGTCCTTTCGGGTGAGTCCCCTTCCTCCTTTTCTTTGTGTTGGCTTTGACCTATGCCCCTCTTTCCTATAGGCAAGACTTTGACGACAAGAAAGGTAAGCATCACCACTATATCCCTCGGCCCTTTCCATTGATATGGATCCTGTTCTTAGGGAAAATACAGCATGGAGAACGCCCTCCACGTTCGTACTCACGCCGCTCTCGAGGCCCTGAACTCGCAGCATAAGCGATTATGAGTTCGTAGCTTCGTATTAATGTGGACCTCTTTGCTTTTCGCTTGAATATGCGCGGTACAATTGCTTTGTTCCGCTTTGACTGTGAAATACCCCCGTTGTATACATCTTCCCGTACCATGGACTGACTGCTTGTAATACTGGGACCTACATCCTTGTGTGTATATAGTCCATCGCTAGACTTTTGTGTTTTATAATCTAATTATCATTATCTATGGCGCTACAGTACGATGGCGTGGACATGACTGCGCCGAATGGTGGACAGACTGGGAAGTTGGTTTCATTGTTATTGGTAGTACATGTTATACACTGAAGTTCGTCTGCATCACTATTCCAACGTAGGTGGAGATCTGCCGCTTCCTACCATCACCTTCACGCCCTCACTTGACACATCGTCGATTGTAAGGAACACCCACGCCGGACCAGGTGGGAATACCCGTCCATTGGGAGGGGTGAGGAAAGTCAAGGATCTTCGATTTGGAGCGACCGTGGCCTCCATGAAGACAAGCCGTGCGCTCGAGTGGAATGCATGGGTTGAGAATCCCAAGTCCATCAAGGCAACTAGAGTACGTGCATATCACGGGAATTCGTCAGAATAGCTGGGGAAAGGAAAGGCGGATCGTGAGGCGTACCTTGTACTTTGGAGACTCTGAGAGACTGTGGAACGGTGATGGGAACGGTGACTCTTCTTCCAAAAGCAACTTTCGCAGGTAGGCTCCTGAGAACTGGACGCTCCATAGACATAAATGGAGGATCCAGAGTCTCCACCCTAAACTCGCTGGGGAACTTCACACCAACTGTGGTATTTTGATTCGGATTGCTTCCGGCTATGAGGAAATTCCCTTGGGGAGTTAAGGTGATAGTCGAGTGATACATTCTTGCGATATTGGTGGTGGGCATCCCTCTGTTGCTAATCCGCCTGCCGAGGGGTAGATCGGGTGTGTACAAGGAGGGAGTGAAGACTGGGTGATCCGCGTTTGAATTGTCTGTGGCGACGCCGACGGATGCGATAGCAGCGAAGCCGGTCCGTCCACCGTTGGCGATTAACACTTGTCCATTGGGTAGGTGGACGAGTTCGGGCATGATACGCGACTCCAGCATGTGCTCGACTTGCCAGCCTTGCGCGATACCTTCTTCCGTCAGTTTGATACGGCTACATTGAGAAGTAGCGGGGAATTGGGATGTAAGGGCTTCCGGAGGAGTAGCCGTGTCGAGGGCAGCGCCACCACATACTAGCACCTCTGGTATGAAGTTGGGAGGATGCAAAGGGAGGAGAATGGCGCTGCCGTCGACTGGATTCGTCACACGGACGTTATTAGGGACATCAGGGAGGATCCTCTCTGTATTCGTTTCGATGTCATAAATGATAGACTGATTGTTGGCGACTATGAATATCTGTGACATAGGTGGTATGTTAGGCTAACAAAGTGGGTGTGAAAGCGCGCAAAAGACTTGCCTTTCCATCGGGTAACGCAAATGCACTGGCAAGGAATCATCATTATTTGCGTCTTTATTCACAGAAAGAAATCATTAACATACCGGGGGAATAAGTTCGCTGGCAGGCTCCTCTCCAGGAAGGCTGAGGGCCTGACCTTGCCGCCGTCCTTCTTTGGGAAGAACTCAAACGAGTTTTCGGGGTCGACGTTGTAGAATGGGATGTCAATGTGGCTACCTACGATGAAGTCGGTCAGAATGACGAAAAGACGGCAAGCTAAAAATTGCCAAAATACCTCCAATAATCATAAGACTTCCATCAAATATGCGGACAGTCGACGGGTACCAGCGAGGTGTCGCCAGTGTGTGGGTAAGTGGGTCTTCAAACAAGGTGCATCCTTCGCCTGTGGGAGAGTCACAAGGTTCCATGATACGAATAACATTGTTCCCTGGTCCAGCATCGTCTTCTGGGACACCGGCATCTCCACCAACGCTGACCTATTATTTATAAGTGATGAATAGGCAATGGTCTGGAATATCGACAGGGCTTTACCATGGAACCGTTGCTTATCAGAGCGCCCGACGCGCAGAATGAGTTTGTTAGGACGTTAATTGCTCTCGGTGTACTTGTCGCAAGGTCCCATAATATGCCCCAGGCAGAGTGCCCGTTGATTTGCAAAGGATCGTCGCTGGCACCTGGATCAAATACTCAGCTCTATTTACTCGGTACTCTTATGAGGATGCCTACGGTTGAACAACAAAACAAGGTTTTGGGAAACGACGATGGATTCTAACCCGACAATTCCAGAGGTTGTATTCTTCAGATCGAAGCGCCATTGCGGTGCACTTGGTGCGCCGGTCGCCAAAGTGGCGAGAAGGAGGATCGAAGACCAAAGCATTGCCTTGTGGATGAGTATCCTCTTTCTCCTTCAGTGACGGATTAAATAGGACAGCAACAGAAAACCTCTGTGTAAGCAACCGGGGAATGAACACAGTCAATCTCGCCATCCCGGGGCTCCATTCTGGCCTCATGGGTACACACAGTACGGCGAAGTGCTTGTCTGGTATTTGCAGTGGGAAAGCAGGAGGAACACAGGAAGGATACCGTAGAACGTCACCGCGGTGAACAGCTTTGGCTCGTTTCTTTTCCCGAATATTGTCTTGGCGTGGATGGGCACGGAAGAATCGTCCCAGGTGTCTAGGCCGCCGAGAGGGGTGCACACCCACATAGCATAATAACTGTGGGGTTGACTAGCTCGCAGATATCATCTGATCCTACTACTGGGAGGTCATCCCACAAACGTAACTGATTGCCCGGGGGAAACCCTACATGGCAGCCTACGCACGTGTAGGTCAAATTCAAAGAAAGAGGCATTATATTGCAGTCCTTAGGTAAAGTACTCACGTTGCGGGTACGTCTGAGACAATATCGCCGCGTTCCCATTGCTTGTCCTGGGAGGTTAGACAAGGTTGGGAGTCTAGGCGTTTTCTATACTCACTGGTGCCTTCGCTGTGAAGTCGTGCTCGCCTTTCAAGATTTTTGAGTGAAGGTGCGAGCTGAGACCAAAAGAAAGCGAGTTAAAGAGGCATACTGAGGGAAGGCCGTCACGAACTTGAGGGTGCGACAGCCACAGGTGGACTCCCCTTCTGAAAGAATTGCCTATTCCGAAGGCGTGGGATTGTGATTACAAAGAGGGTGTCACTACACTTTGTCGCTTTCCCTTCGGCACTCCACAAATTCAAGATCGTGAATGGTGACATACAATTTTTCTGTGTATGCACCCGGAATGATCCAATACCAAATGCAAACACAAACTGCCAGAAGACTCAACAAATTGTTGATTTGATTTGGTTTTGAATTTGACAACAAGACTATTCGAGTGTGGGGGGCGAGCGTCCACTACCAACCATTACTTTAACTCCTTCGCTAGTCACATCATCGACCGTCAGGAATACCCATGCAGGACCTGGTGGGAAGACTCGACCGTTTGGAGGGGTAGTGAAACTTATGGACCTGCGATTCGGCGCAACGACAGCGTCCATGAACACAAGACGAGCACTGGAGTGGAAAGCATGGCTAGAGAAGCCTAGGTCCATTAGAGAGACTGGGCGACAAGTTGTCAGCTTTCATGAACCCAAAGAATTGAAGCCATGATACATACGTTGAACTTTTGATGCTTTCAGCGACCTCGGAAGGTTGATAGGAACCGTGATTCTCTTCCCAAAACCAACTTTTTCTGGCAAGCTTCGGATCACTGGTCGTTCCATAGACATGAAGGGTGGGTCCAATGTTTCAACCCTGAATTCACTAGGGAATGTGATGTTCGGACCAACGACAGTATGGCCGTTAGGATTACTTCCAGCGATGAGGAAGTTGCCTTGAGGAGTTAGGGTGACTGTTGAGTGATAAAGTCGAGCAATGTTCGTAGAGGGCATGCCGCTGTTGCTAATTCTACGTCCAAGCGGTAAATCAGGAGAGTAGAGTGAGGGAGTGAAGACGGGATGGTCAGCGTTGGAACCCCCAACAGGATCGCTGACGGAACCGAAGGCAGCGAATCCACTTCTTCCACCGTTCGTGATCAGAATCTGTCCGTTAGGTGCATGAACTAGCTCTGGCCTTATGCGTCCTTCCAGCATATGCTCGACTTGCCAACCTTGAGCAATACCCCGTTCATCAAGCCGTATGCGGCTGCATTGCGATGAAGCTGGGAACTGCGAAGAGAGATTTGCCGGTTGAATCGTTGTGTCGATTGCTGCTCCGCCGCAGACAAGTACTTCCGGGATGAACTGGGGTGGATGAAGAGGGAGGAGGATAGCACTACCGTCGACAGGATTTGTCACCTGTAGTCCGTTCGGTATGTCCGGCAGGATCCGTTCAGTGTTCTTCTCGATATCGTAGATAATGGTTTGATTCCCCGCGATCATGAATACCTGAGAACATAACCAATCAACCCGTGATGAATCCAAAGAGCCAATCAACATTACCTTCCCATCAGGCAGGGCAAAAGCGCTTCGAGGAATTAAGCGATATTGATACGTTAGTAAGAGATGACTTACCGAGGGAATAAGTTCGCTGGTAAACTTCTCTCAAGGAACTCAGACGGACGAACCCTCCCACCATCCTTCTTTGGGAAGAATTCAAAGGAGTTCTCCGGGTCTGTATTGTAGAAGGGAGTTCCGGCATGTGTGCCTGGCTCAAGAAATAAGCTAACGCCAATGAAAGCTATTGGATCACATACCTCCGATAACCATCAGGCTGCCATCGAATATCCTCACAGATGACGGGTACCACCTAGGGACGGCGAGTTGGTGCGTGAGAGGGTTCTCAAATACTGTGCACCCTTCACCCGACGGGGAGTCGCAAGGTTCGAAGATTCGAATTGCGTTGTAGCCAACACCAGCATCATCAGCCGGGTTAGCGACATCTCCTCCGACACTGATCTATAAGATGGATGAGCAAAGCAAATGAGCTTGAAGTGAAGGAGGTCAATTTCACCATTGAGCCATTGCTTATTAGAGCGCCTGAAGCGCAAAAAGAATTGGTCAAGACATCGAGTGCCCGCGGTGTACTAGTGGTAAGGTCCCAGAGCGCACCCCATGCAGAATGACCATTGATTTGCAATGGATCATCCGTCGCACCTGAGCCGATAAATATACATTGAGAAAAAATCTCCTCGGCAATGGAAGAGCATTAGTGCTCACGGTTAAAAAAGAGGACAAGGTTCTGCGAGACGACGATCGCCTCGAGAGCAACTATTCCCGAAGTGGCATTCTTCAAGTCAAAACGCCACTGCAGCGCACTGGTTACTGAGGCAGCGAGAGCCACGAAGACGAAAAGGGAAGACCAGGTCATGACCAAGGTGACAGGTTGGATCTAGCGTCGGCTACGAGGCGTCTTTATACCCAGGACACAGCGCGTCGTAGATCTTCCGGTGGCCCTGGAGAGACAATACCCGGTTGAAAATTGATTGTTGGTTATGGAGGATATGGAGGAGTGCAGGTATCATCGAGAAGAGAAGGAAGGCTCCGTCAGATGATGCTCTTAGTGCACGTAGTTTCCTTCGGCGGGAGATGATAGTTTGTAAGGTGACGAAGGCCGAGATAGTCCTGCGAGCTGTGATAGGTTGACTGCGCCGTCGAATACATTTCAAGAAGCACCCGGTCGAGTAGTAGAGACACTCCGAAGGCTTGGCATGGGGTACTTTTTCAGTCATAGTATCGGGAGCATATGGTGGCGAAGAGGACGATGTGAGAACATCTGGGTTTGTGCTCTCCTTCTTTGAGCTGATTGTGCGAACCTAGATAGTGCCTAAGCGAGACTGTTTCCACTGTGAGATAGACGAGGGGAGTGATATGGACTTTCAAACTATAGAGGCCCCATTGTAGTTCAATGAGGTGCACTCAAGCTCAGGCAGTAGATGAATATGTATAATGGCGGAGGTTGTTGGGAAGTTGAGCTGAAGTTGATAACTTGAGTGGGCAACCGTGTGATATGTGATTATAACGAGGGTAAAATTTCGGCGTCAAAGTCGAAAGATCTTGATCACGGCCCATCATTGGTCCATCACCCAAAAAGTTGCGGACCTGCCATACCGCGAGCCTAGGTGGATCGACCGTCATTATTTCATGCCATGGATTTCGCGACGGTAATTCGCCTATCCTGTTGTGTCTTGGATCATCTCGTAACCTCAGCTTGATAGCTACCGTTCTCGGATAGACCGGACATCCGACGCATCGATGCAGACATTGCGAAACTTCGAGCCGAGATCGTGGCTTTATTGGCACAGCGCAACTCCCTTCATCCCATGAACAATTTACCCGAAGAAATCCTCTCCGAAATCCTTCTAATGGCTCGCATGGGAACAGATCAGCCTTTGAATGAGCCAAGACGCACCGCAACTTCATCAATAAGAATCGTCTCTGTCTGCCAACGCTGGCGACAAGTTGCGATGAACACACCAAAGTTCTGGTCTACCATAGCCCCTTCTGAATTCCCAAGCGCGTATGGGATGATGAAGCGCTCGGGGAACCAGCCAATATTCATACGGTTCCCTCAGGTTCTTAACGCTACGCGCTCTCAACTATCTATGGTGGATTCCATCATGGAGCACGGCGAACGCTTTGAAGAAGTTTCTATGAATGCCGCCGGCATGGGTCCAGACCATCTATTATTCGCCACTCATATCTGCAAGAAACTGTTTACTGATACCTATCTCCTGCCCAAGCTCAAATCGTTCCATATATATGCAAATATAGCCAGCCCAGGACCCCTTATTCTGCTCAGAAAGGCCTTGCATCCACTTCCCTCGCTACGCTCGCTGAGGCTGCACGGAGCGGTCATTCCACTGGAACACCCATTCGAGGCTCCACAGCTAGAGTACCTCGACATCTCGTTGCCTTCGCCCCCTCATGAACCACCAACCTCATGGTTGATACGCCTCCTCAAAGGCTTCCCCGTTCTCAGGACCCTAATTGTTGACCGCCTCCACCCTCGTCACGCCTTAGAACTCGCTCCAAAATCTATATCTATCCCACACCTGAAGCATCTAGAAGTCTCAAGCTCTACGACTTTTCATGCGCAGAAATTCCTCGACGCTTTCGACATGTCTCTTTCGGTAGTCAACATCACTCTCAAGATCACAGTTTCGGTCATGGATGCCTCTGCTTTTTCGCGTTTCGAGGACATGTGCATTCAGTACTTTCACGCCAGCCATCGATCGACTCGTTGCCTAAGCCTCAACTTTGCTACGTCCCGCGATTCTCTGGGCCGCCCCTCCTCTACGTTTAACCTGGCAGTTAGTACCGATGCAGACGCTCCCAACTTTCTCAATTTCATCTTGCCATGGACACCGGGTACCGAGGATCGTTATATCCGTCTTACCCAGCGGTTGTCTACCCAGCTTACCACAAACCTCCGAATCACCGGGGTGGGATCCGAGCAACTTTCGTCGCTATTACCCAACTTATTCCCCCACTTTCCTAGCGTCACATCGCTAACTATAGCCAACTGCACGGACAAGATCCTCTCAACGCTTTCGGTCCCTGCTATTACCACTGCGACAGACCAAGATCCGCCTCTCGTGTTACCCCAGCTAACGAAGCTGTCTTTTACCAAGTGTCGCCTTAGCGAACCTGAAGGGGCTCCAACCGCTTTTTATTCCAACCTGCTCGAAATCGTCAAGGATAGACAATTTCGTGGTGATCCTATTCAAGATGTCGTCATCACCCAATGCGACATTGCCATGCATCAGGTTGAAGAACTGGGAACTCTTGTCCGTGTGTCTTGGGATGGGTAAGTGCTATACCTCCTGTTCTCGGGGCGAAATTGTGTAGCTCACTACGCTTTACAGGAAAATTAATATCCAAGGGGCGGGGAAATAGTCCAGGAAACAACACCGATCCGGTGGCCCTCGTCGACCGTCGGCTCCTCTCGTCAGAGACCCTGAAATTCGAGCTCAGCCTACCGCGAGCCTCCTTTTCAATCGCCAGCGTGAACAGGATCAAGAGCCTATGTTTCATGGAGAATCAATTCTACTGGCTCCCGCTTCCTTACCTTTTCTCAGAGGAGATCGTTGCGCCTACGTGAACCACGATCGCCATCTTGCCTATCTACCATACCATTCAGAGTAGTCGGTTACATGTATGCTATATACCTTCGGCGGTGTCTATTACGTTTTCTGATTTGCTCTTCGGCTACCGCGTTGGTGTTCGAAGGCTTCTCGATCTGCCGGTATGTTTATTCCACCGTAAAAGTTGGCCCCATTCGCCTCGAATAAGTATGATGTACGCAAACGCTACTTGAGACATGATTCAAGGCATGTTTATCGATTCCATCTCCAAATATTCAATCACTGAACTACGTCGTAATTTCCGCCCATCTACTCTGGAGTAGACGTTGCACTCAGGAGAGTTTGCGATTATTCCTACATATCCTCCAAGGGCGGCATTCTATCTTCCCACCACGAAGTCCAAAGACTCTTCTCCGCGCTATATGTGTCGTTCAAATCTATATACTTCGCGTGCTCCTTCCCTCGAGCGTATCTATAGCAATGATAGGGATTTATTTTCAGGTTGTCCCAGGATATGCATCTATTCTCTTGGATGTCCAAAAGTTGCAAGGCGGGAAGACGGTCGAAAAGCCATTTAAAGTGTGAGGGGGGACTAGCGTGTTCGCCCCACTGGGGTGGGTCGTTATAGGCTTTCGCGAGACCAGACTCAAGGACGACGCGGATGTATGTCAACTTGGGCAAGCAAGGTATGAGTTCCAGATGTTTGACGAGGTTCTCGACGATCTTGTAAGTCTGGAGATGATATGGATCGGAAGACGTATTCGGGTTAATAGGCACGGTCATCATTCAGGACCGAAAGGATCACTCACAAACCGTGGACACAACTGAAGGTATTCAAGATTGGGAAAAGCCTCCAAAATGGCTGTCAATTTGCCCATATTCGACCCTGATAGGGAAAGCGTCCGAACGTCTTGAAGTTGAAATCGACGGTTAGGGGTAAGACATGGCAGCCATTTATCGTTGTCTCTGAAAGTAAGCTCGAGATGAGGCACACTGCGCCTTGGAAGGACGAGGTACGCCGCCCCGACGGAGATAGAAATAATTTTGAGTCGAGGGAGTGCTTTTAAGGGGAGTAACCTTGCCCATGTGTAAGAGGGGGCAGAGCACTCCGTCCCGTTTAGAAATTTGAAGAATTGGAGATGAGTTTGTGCCTTCAAAAATGTGGCAAACGCTCGATGGTGGAAAATCTGACTCATGCATGTGAAGTGCGTGAGCCCAGATATGTTGGAGAATGTCTTCCATGACTCTATGAAAGAGAAGTTCCTCTCTTCGGTAAATCCTAATCGACGAAGGTTTGGAAATAATTTGAGTTCGGGAGATTGGTAGATATAGTCGAGCTTGAGGGTGTTCACAAGGATGCCTTTCCGACCGTGGTCATTTGAGATGCTTTCTACGAAGTCACTGAGGCGCGTGGCTGGACTCCGAGTGAGGTCGACCTCTCGATAATAGAGGGGTTCAAAAATGTTATGGAGTCGCCAGTTTAACCCCAAAAGTTTGAGAAGATCGGCAGGATCCAGCAGCTCAGAGATGAGGAGTAGCACTTCATCGGGAAGAACGAGCAAGCTCATGGTTGGGGGTCAGAAAATGGGGCGGCGGCGTTGAACTCGATGCGTTTTCTAAGGATAGGAGAACATCTTAGGGGCGGGGAACTTGGGCGGATTCAGGAGTTGACGCCACCAATGCACAGATGAAAATGCCACTTTGTAGAAGAAACAATCATATCCTTGATATAATTACTTCAAAATAACCAGTACATCACCTGGTCGCACAGTCGCGCCCTCCCGGACACCTTTACCAAATCCAGCAACCTTCATTCCCACTAATCCAGATGCAGCAGGATCGTCTTCATTGTCCCCAGTACCCGTTGGATACACGGGAATCTCTGTTTTCATCGACTCCAAGATAGCTACGGCTTCGTCGCTTGCTTGGATAGTGTCCCCGATGGCCACTTTCAGTTTCCAAACCGTCGCGTGCATAGGAGACGATATTGTCTTGCCTGAAGATGTTGGTGTTCCTCCGTCGGAATTGACAATAGCGACTGAAACTCGCTTCGCTTCCTCCCAAGCACTTAGTAGTACGCGCTCCCTAGAAACTAGTAAGGCGGGCTGAGCAAATGGTCACGCTCGAAGCTCATACCTCTCTTCCTCTCTCAAAACAGCTTTGGATTGACCGCTTTTGAAGTCTCCAACTTCATTGAGAATCTTCTCAACGAAAATATTATACTCTGTCATCGAGAACTCAGATGGCTCGACCTGGGTTCACGTATTAGAGAATACGAGGAGGACGATACGGGCTGAGGCACATACTTCAATATTATTCCTGCCACAGTCAAATTGTCGTAGAAGCTAAGAGGGTGGTTAGCTCACGATGGTGGTGATTTAGACATATTTACTCACTGATTCATATTCTGCTACGTCAACAGGTTCGAACTTAACCGTATCAAATGGCCTCAACAGCCATGGCTCCTCAAGGCTTAAGAAACCGTTCCCTCGACTCCAAGTATGCCATGACGGCAGTGTCCTTCCATATAGCTGGTAGCCACCGGGCGAGTCTACAGGGTAGATGGCAGCGACTGGCCCAGCGATGCCCAAAGCGCCCTGATTTTGGTGCGCTCAAAAGGGGAAAGAAAGGGGTCCAGTCAAGTGACTTACACGTGGTGTGTAGGTTCGCGACGGGTTCATTTTTTGACCCACGAGCCTGCACCGAGGATCGACCTTGGATTAAATGGTGAGTGTGTGCCATCTATATTCTATCAGCCAAAAGTCACCGGAACCAGGAATGGACACCCCAAATAGAATCCGACGCCGAATACAAGCTGTGACACGACGTTAGGCTCGGACGGTGATCAAGGGAACAACTTTACGACGCGTACCCATTCTGACTCTACTAGCTTCTGGATAGCATGTGATCTGTCCTTTAGGCCGTTATTTCTGGCGAGATAGTCAACATTACTGGGAAGATAAACGGCCTTGTCCCTTGTCGTCTTCATGTATCGGTCAATGGCCTCCTGGCACCATGGGTCGTCGGGTACGATGGGAAGGGTTATTCTGCGATTTGGGAAGACCATATCTGCCGTACTCAACGGAAGATTCGATAGGACATTGAGAAGATGACTCAGGAGTATTTGTTGAGAGAGAGAATTTGGGTCGAAGTGAACCTGCAGAAACCGTAGGAAAACGTTCGACCAGCAAGGTAGCGTGATCTTACCATTGTCGAACGAATACACGGGCTCAGACGTTTGACCCCATCCAGCCTCAAGCCCAGGGCTTTCAGTTCGAAGGCGTGCACCAAGGCTCGAATGTTGAAATCAAGTTCCATGGGACCAAATTCGACCAAAATATCTGAATCTCCTGCCTGGGACGGATAAGGTAAGGGAGTCAAGTACTCTTTAAACCATGCTTACCTGACGGAGAATGACGCTAGGTTTTTCTGGATCGTTTTCTGAGCTGGTGCCCAAGATTGGCCCGCCGAAGCACTCAGCGAGCTCCTCTGATCCCAAGGCACCGCTAGAAGAAGATGTATGGTAATTTTTATCGCGTACTGCGACGCGAACCATGCTCAGCCACGCGTTGTTTCTGCGCCCAAGGTCGATCGCTTGCTTCCATGAAATCCGTTTGAACTGAACTTCGCTTCCAGGCTCCAATTGCCCAAGCTTCCACCTGTTGCTTCAGGTCAGTCTTTGATGTTTGTTGAATGACTGTAACTTACATCTCTGCAGAGGCAATGGTACAAAGACATACGTAGCCTCCCATATCTGGGCCCTCATGGCACAGGATTACTGGTGTATCGCCGTTGATGTTGATGCTTCCAAATGCGTACGCATTATCAAGAATGTTACTCGGATGCGAGCCACCCTGTCCACCGTTTGGCCTCGCCCATTCGATCTTCTCGGTATACTCAAGGCGAATTCCCATTCGGTTGCTTGAGGGACTGATGGTGTATTTGGCTGCGTAAAATTTGGAGACGCCGTCAGCGGTGATATAAGTTGGATCATCGTGAGGGCCAGAGAGGACGTGAATCGTGGTTATCTGGTCGGTTCGATAACGAGGAATCATCTCTTTCGGCAAGACCAGTAGCGGTTCGTTTCCCTTGGGTTCGCATGCCCCCAATGCCAGTTGGTCGCCTGGAAGAAGTGCTCGACCCTAGGCCAACTCTCAATTCATAAGCACCATACAGTCCATCTCAAAACGCACCTGGTACCCTCCAAGACCCATCGATGTGGACTTCGACCCAAGATACTCTGGTATCTCAGGGAACCCTCCTCGTACCGCCAGGTACGCTCTGAACCCTACCCTCTTCGACACGACAACCTGGTCTCGGATTTCCACCCTCTTGCCCGCCGGGACATGGATAGACTCCCACATGCGGAGCTTCTTCCCGTCGATCTTGACTATCACTGACTTCCCTGTCAATGATATGACCGCCGCCTGATGGAACAGAAAGGCGCATCCTACGCCTGGCGCAACAATGATTTCAAGGGCCTCTGTCGTAGCGTCGTTACCAACGAGGATGTTGGCAACCTGGAACGCCATTGGGTCCATTGGACCTGAGCGGGGCATACCACGCCCCATTAGACGACCTGGCAGGTGTTGCACGGTGATCTCAATACCCGATGCCACCACCTCTAGTGCTCTTCCTCGCAGCGTCAAAGTTCCGTTGTGTTGTGGCATGAGTTACTCACCTCGGCATGAACGAGAGTCTCTCTAAGAATCTCGTGGTACATCGGCCTTCTCGGAAGGCCAGGTCAGTCAAGATCACCCTCAAGTATTCAAGGTTGTTTGGTGGCCCATGAATTTTCGAGGTACTCAAGGCATCCTGGAGTTTGCTTATAGTGTCGCTCCTGGTCGGTCCACATGCGATCACTTTGCATAGAAGGGGATCGAAGTGGGCCGATATTTCCGTCCCAGTCGATACCTTGTCATGGGTTTGCCGTCAAAGATCTTTCATGGTCGCTCATTGCAACTGAAACATACCCAAGAGTCGACGCGCAAACAATCGTCTCTACCTTTCGCCATCTCTACAAACTGCAGTAGCCCCGGGCTTGGGGCAAAGGCTTTCGCTGGGTTTTCTGCGTATACGCGTACTTCAATCGCGTGAATGCCTTTGTGCTGCCCGGGTAGCTGAGCCCTGTTGGCCAATGGTCCCTCAGTCTCTTCGCGCTCGCTGAGGCCTTGGTCGATCATCAACTTTACAATGTCTAGACCAGGGTGTGTCACTTCGGTGACGGGGTGTTCCACCTGGATACGCGTATTCATTTCGAGGAAATAGAAGTCGCCCGTCGTGTCGTCCACGATGAACTCCACCGTGCCTATGGCCATGACAAAGGTTTGTGCTTCTCCCCAAATTCTTGACTCTTGCTTACCTGCCGAGTTGTAATTTAGACTCTTCCCCAAACGAACGGCGGCTTCGCATAGTTCGTTTCGAAGCTCTAGCCGTCCATTAGTCTGGGTCAAGCTAACGAAGGCATTTGCGTACCCTCTTTGTCCAAAAGGAATGGGGATGGGCACTCTTCAACGATCTTCTGATGCCTCCGTTGAATGCTGCACTCCCTCTCTCCGAAATGAACTACGTCTCCTTTTCCATCACCGAATATCTACTCTCGTCAGCCTCTTGCTATGACCCATCCCAGTTGCTCACCTGTACTTCGATATGACGCGCCGATCCGAGATATTTCTCGACGAAGACCCCGTCATCTCCGAACAAGCTCTGTGGGATGGTTGTTAGATGCCTGAGAAATGGGCTTTGTCGCCCAAGTATCACCTACCTTTGCCCTCCTCGTCACTTGCTCAAGTTTTGCTTCGGCCTCTTCCTCCGAGTTACAAACCAACATCCCCATCCCCCCTCCACCAGCCGTAGCTTTCAGGATGATCGGAAACCCCACGTTCTTCGCTATGTCTAGAACAGCCTCGGCTGACACCACAAGCCCCTCTGAGCCCTTACAAATTCGTACACCAGCCTCTTTTGCTAGTCTTCGCGCTGTGTGCTTGACCCCCATAGCCTCGATGATGGAAGGTCTGGGTCCCAACCATGTTATTCCAGCCTCCAAAACCTTACGTGCGAAGTTTGCGTTCTCAGACAAGAAACCATAGCCTGGATGTAGGAGTGTTACGCCATTCTCTCTACAGACGGAGAGTATACGCTCGGCTGAGAGATATCTCGAGGATTCGCTTCCAGTCTGGCTAGGCTCGCTATCATAGGTCGGGACATCTAGCTGGAAGGATTCATCGGCAGCGGTGACGTGTGGCGAAGTCGCGTCTGACTTGGTATAGATGGAGACAGTCTTTACTCCTAGGGCCTTGGCTGTTTGCAAAATTCGCAAGGCGATTTCTCCTCGGTTCGCTACCAAAAGCTTGTGGTCGTGGTGCATCGGGTTCGCGTCGAGCTCTCCGCTGGTACTGTGATCTGTTTGGAGCTTCGCGCCAAAGCTTTTCAACATCGCTCTCACACATTAGCATTGATAAGAAGGAACCTCATGATATCTTATGGGCGTGGGTGAGCGTGGAAACTACTTGACATCAATCACGACACAAGGAACCCCATCATCCCCATGTTTTCCATGTTTCCCATCTTGCTCTCTCAGTCATCGAATCCATGGCGTTTATTGCTCTCATCGACCAGCTGCTTGACCAATGTCGCAATTTCCACCGCCCCCTTCGAATTGGCACATTGAATCAGCGAAATTCAAATGGTTGACACGAGCGAACGCACCGGTGTGTCCGAATGGCAACATATAGAAACTTCGCGCACATTGTCGCCGATATGCAGCGTCGTTCCCGCATTCGTGCTCACAAGACCTTTTTCCAAAAGGAGTTTCACCTGATGCCCACTCCCATCAACCCACCATTTTGGGATAAGTCAGCTATGACGCACCCGTTTTCTGACGACATCATGCGATACGGGATCATGCTTCCTGCATTGTTTTTCAGGCTACTGCTGGGCATTCCAATTGAGCGAAGATGACTCACTGTGTGATGATCAATTTGCCTTCAGCACTGTAGTCCAAATCCGCGAACCATTCTGTCCATGGTCAGGGGAACATCGCCGGTGATAACGAAACGGCTCCATTTGCGAGCAGGCCTACCTGCAATAAACTTGACCCCCGCTTCTTCTGCTGCTTGTTGATGCGCCGTTCCTGCTAGACCTACGAAAGCCACCTCGCCTCCGTTATTCGCTGAATCGTTAAAGATCTTAACCACTTGTACCGCAGCTTGTGCGAGTTCCATGGATCGCGAGCATTGGCCGTAGATTGCTCCATGTGGTTTTATCTGTGGAGTATCTTGAGCGTGAACGCGGTACCACCAATCGACGACGTCCGTACGTGGTTGAGAGGGAGGTCATGGCGCTTCAGGAAACCGACCAGTGCTTCAACTTGGTATACGAAGCACGCTGTCAACTCCTCCTACGTATACAAGCCCTCAGCGCTCAGCACAGAACAAAAGATCATGTTCATGCCGCCATGCTTACCGGAGTCATGGCCATTTCACGTCGTCCGAAACCTTGTTTGTCTGGAAGTGAAGGATGTGCCCCGACCAGGACACGATTCTCTTTGGCAAGGGCAACCGTCTTGTCCATAATCGAGAAATCCCTGGTGCGATCCAACGTCACCGCATTATCTTAGAAGAGTGGATGAAATACGAACGATGCATGGAACCCACAGGCTACATTAGCTAAATGGATTGTTTTCATAAGTGCCGCGTCGTCGGCCTCCAGAGCAGACATTGGTTTGCATCTCATATCATCCAAGTAGGTAAATCTGGACTTACGATACTGTACAGTGAGAATCCCTGTATGATATAGCCAATTACTTAGTTCTCATTACCGAGACCCTCAAGGCCCACAAACGCAGACGACATACCTCTCCCATGTCGCAATTCACGGTCGCTTTGAGTGGTGCCATGATGATGAAGTGCTGGTGTGAAACGAAGATAGCTCTCTTCTCCAGATTCTCATGCAGTGCAGATAACGCATGGTCGCGACTGCATACGGTACGCCGGTGATGTGAGACCCCTAGGCCGTGACCCTACATTCCCCATCGACGCCCACATACATCTCAACTTTGTCCAAGGCTGCCTCTTTGCTCCACTGAGGAGAGTAACAGGGGCTGCGTCGCCGTCCCCACTCTCGAAAGAACAGGAAGAATCATGATTGAAACGATATTTTCTGTGACACAAGATGCTGAAAAAAGCACCTTTGACTCAGATAGTGCGCGATCGGAAAGGGCGGCGAAAACACTATCCAAGCGAAAACTGCGCACATCTTTCAGGAGCTAGGAGTCCATCCGGAGGGACGGATTCTGCCACCATGAAACCTCTCCAGCCCCGATTCTATCTACGCCCTGTATATCTACACTCGAGACCCCAGCCATATTACGAGCATAACGATAACATCTCGAAGGGCACGGCCGGACGTCCTCCCTCGACAACCATTGATTGACTTGAATGTCTAAAACCCGCAAATTGGGCAGACCTTCAATCACTTTTTGGAGGTCTACCGGAGGTTTGACGGAGTCGTCTGGGTTGGGCGGAGTCTTGTATAGTTCGCTCAACCCTGATTCAAGGACCAACAGGACGTATGTTAACCTGCGGAGAGATGATAATGACTGAAGACCCCCTAGCAAGTCTTCGACTGGTCGGTAAGACTAGGATGAAGGTTTGAATACGACTCTAATGAGCGAGGGCAAACTTACGAAGCGCGGATAAACCTGGAGTTGCTGTAGGTTTGGGAATTGGAGGGCCGTAAGAACCAATTCCTGTCTTCCTGAATTTGACAGGGCAAGCGTCTGGACAACTTCGGAATCGCTTTCAGGAGGCAGGATGAATACCCCTCTATCATCAGTCCCGAATATGAGCTCAAGATGGGGGATGGTCCGGTTTGGAAGGATGACATGCGCCGCACGGACACATGTCGAGAGCGTAGAGAGACGACCTAACGCGTTAGGTGATACGAATTGTGCCCAATGGTATGGCCCCCCGTGGTAGTCGCCCAAATTTTCAACTTTCAAGTACCGAAGATGTGGTTGAGCGTTCAAAAACGAAGCAAATGCCTTTTCATCGAAGATTTGATTGAGCCAAACAAGGTGTGTCAGTGTCGAATTAGTTTGGAGAGAAGCCCAGGACTCAGTAAACGGTAGGCCCCTCTCCTCGATGACTGAGAGTCGACGGAGATTCGGGAGTAAGTCAAATGCTGGGAATCGGAACGCATAATCCAGGTGAAGGGAATGGATGAAGGTCGCTTTCCGGTGATCCTTGTCGGAGATATTTTCAATGAATTCCTGAATGCGAGGTGTCGCGACGTGGGTGAGGTCAACATCGCAATAGATGAGGGGCTCAAGGGCACGGTGCAAACGTCTGTTCGTGCAGCAAAGCAGTTTAATAGTTGGGAGACCGTTGTAATAAGCAATTTCGAGGAGCAATTCGTCGGGAAGGGAGAGGATGTTCATGGTGGAGATAAAGGGAGGAATGTGATGGTTGTTTGAATGTTTATATTAGGGACGCGAAGAGGGGAGAGATATAGGAGATAAAGTATAGTAGAGGATAATCACTGAGACGGATGTTATAACCGAGTCCACAGGTGTGACGCCAGAGCTCATGTGCTGATGAGCGAGCGGGTGCATAAGGGAAATCAGTGCTTTAATGAGAACGTCCTCCTAGGGATACAATAAGTCCAACGTCCATGAAACAAGAGGCGGTTCACTTACGTTTCCTGCCTTTCTCAGGCTCCGACTCAGCCTTCCTCTTCGGTCGCTCAGCTCGCTTTCCCATCGTGCTCCTTTCTTTCGAGCAATCCAATTCAACATCACATCCTTCATCCTCCCACTTTACGATATACTTGAGCAGAATCCTCGTCATCGCTTCGTGCAGATGAAGGGGCTCTGGCTCTGGTTGCAAGCGCCGATAATCCGGACGAACTTGTTCAGAAAGCTCGAAGAGGAGAGGACCGACGAAGGACAGTCGATGGTGCAAGTATTTGGGCCAATTATCCTTTGGAACCAACAGGATAGGGGATCGGCTATCATGGGAGGAAGAGATTTCGTGCGATTCGATGAGGTTCCAGAGAAAGAGGAACCAATTATTATGCAGGTCTTCCTCGTCGTCGCTCATGGATTCCTCGTCCTTTGGTTGGTGGCGAGGGACAGCGCGTAGAAGAAACCATAACATAACCCAGAACACCGACTCGGCATCGTCACGAGGATGTTGAAGCCAGGGACTCGACGGACGATTCAGGTTTGCAGAACCGCCATGGAAAGTGGCGTCCTTCCCTTCTTTATCAGCGAAGAATCGCAACGGATGCTTTTCTCGAGAATAGGCGGTTTCGTAAACCTCAGCGGCGCGACCTTCTAACTGAGGCATAGGCTTGAACGGATGTTCATTAACATTTTTTCCTTTAGCGCAGTTTGCACGAGAGATAAAACGCGGAGTTCCCTGTAACGAAAAATAGGTGAGGGAATGAGGAACATTGGAACAGAGTAACAAAACCTACGCAATGAGACGCAATGTGTTTGGTATATTTTCCTTTACCATGAAGGTAGTGGTCCTCGTAGAGGGCTTCCTCGAACCTATCCGTACGAACTTCAGAAGCATCGTACTCGGCGGAACCGTCCAAGTCTATAAGGCGCGAGAGGGGAGGTGCACAGTTCTTCGTTCTAAGGCAATTCATCAGTCCAGTCACTGGCGGAGCAGATCCTTGAAAAGGCCACTCACACATCCAAAACTTCAGTAATGAATTTAGGTCGATTCGGGCTCTCGAGGACTCGCGGTTCTCTGGCCTCCTTGGGATTTATCAAGATATTGCCGATGCTAATGTCACGGTGCATGATATTCAGATGTTCGAAAGCATAGCGATGAGCTAAAAGAGGAGATCAACGGAGGAAAAATGATAATCACATTGGCGTACAAACCTTGAATCGCATCAAACATAACTTTGACGAAGCCCAAGACACTCGAACATTTAGTCAAAGGGTCTCCGGTTGTCAACATCACCATCCGAGTCTTAGTCACCCTATATCCCTGCCGTCCAACCATGATGGGTTTACCTGGACGCCATTCGACGTCAAAAGCTTCCTCGACGAGACAAAAGCCAGGCGTATCCTGATTGAATTTGTACTCAAAAATCTCGCCTTCTTCCGCCCCCTCCCTGTCCACTTGTCCGCCGTGAACAACGCCGTAGAGCTCTCTTTCGTAGAAGAACACGCCTTCCTGTCGATATGAGTCCTTGATCACGATCGGCATCCCGTTCTCATCGAACGTGTAGACGACCCAAGTCATCCGGTTCCAAGGCCATCCAACCTTCTTGACCTTGCACCCTTTATACACTTTGTCCTTGTCAACACGGACATCCCACAATGGAGCATCCGCGACGGAGTCCACATTGGATAAAGTGATGGTTGGGTCGAACAGACGAGGATTGTGCTTGTATAGCAGATGGATGTACCCGGCCATAGGCACGAGGTTATCAGAGGAGTAGAGTTGACTGTCCATCCCTCCCGGATTGCAGCACCGGATCTCATACCCATATACACCTGAGCCTGAAGGTCGATTCGCGCCATTCGGAGCAGCTAACCCGTATAAACACACGAGGTCTGGACGAGCTTGTAGGAGGAGGGCTAACGCGGTGCCGCAGCTGGCTGCATCGGTAGTGGTATCGACGACCTGCAGATCCTCGACCACCGAGTAGACGTGATGCCATGGAATGGGGCTCTCCTGTTTCTTGAGCTGTTTGTAGATGCCGCTCGGGATGGCCACAATCTGAGGAGGAGCATCTTCGTAATTATCGGGATGATGGGCGAGCGGGGCGTTGACTTCAACGAAGACTATCCTTTCTTGGTCTTTGGCATAAACGTCTAGCATGGGTTAGTCAAGCACCAGCAGAGGACGAGGGAGCTTACTATGGATCTCTTCACTGAGTCGATTGAGAGTGGAAATGATTGGAGGCTGTCGAAACTTGGAATTCGTCGAGTCCCTTAGTGTCCTTGAGGTAGAGGTTATCTTGTTTGCGACGTCTACGAGACCACTTGGGATCCTGAGATAGTCCTTGCAGAAGCCATCATCGTCTTTGGGGGAAGGGATATAGTTGTGGACCACCATTGTGGGGTTTGTGGCAGACAGGATCGTGATGGGATGATAGGAGAGTGAGTGGAAGAATGGACGCGGACGGATGTGTGGTTGAAGTTGGATTGTGTGGGTTTAGAGAGAGTGGCGGAAGGAGCGCAACAATGCAATGAGTCAGTCAGGTGATCGTGCCCATCTTAGACAGAGGGAACAATGGCCTCACGACCCTGAAATTGTCGAAAAGGGTCCTGGCCGAAGTTGTGCACAACCTGATGGGGTCGTGCTGTAACTGGTCCCAATGTCCCAATGACTCTGGTTTGTCTTCGAGATCACAGTCAACCGCAACTGATTCCAAATTCACCGTGAGTCCACTTGCTCAGAGGATCTTCGAGGTCTTGCAACTGAAATTGAGACGAACATCGTTATTATGACCAGCCTATGAAGAACATGTATTAGAATGAAACAATTCTATGGATGAGGTACGCTAGCTCTCCACTGGGTACGTACTTAACAGCAAGAACCTTACTCAACACGGGTACTAGGGTCCATGGACTTCGCTGGGTATATTATGACGACCGAGAAACCTCGTGGTCGACCAAGGAACCAGGTCAATCTTGGGAGAATGGAAGCGCTGAAGACTCAGAGCATCCAAAAGACTCTGCCCTAGAGGGAAGGACGTGCGTCAGAATTATAATTTGTGACATACTTGACTCAATCAACTCACCTTTTGATGACTTTCACCCAAGGCAACGTTGCGCGATGACGGTACCACTTAATGGGCGAGAAAGGGGGCCTTCAGTCCTTGATAGTTGGTCTTCGTTGCGATACTCAATCATCACAGGAGGCCGGGACTCTCGAGCCCAAAAGCTCGGCTAATAGGGAGAATACGGACGCGTTGCGGCCAACCTGGATCATCATCCGACTCTTGGGGCTCGTCGACAACCACGCATTGCCAATTTCATACTGTTCGCTCTGCTCGACCTACCAGACCTCAGGTCTGAACCGCGAGCGTCGATGCGCAAAGATCCTAGGAAAACCGTTCGAAGTCAGCTACAGTGACGACGAAGTTTGAAAACTCCAACGGAGATACCCTGTATACTACTGGGACCGCGCTCAACTCGAGTTGACGGAGGACTGAGGCGTACGCGTACTTGTACGTGTAACGTTAAAAAGGTGCCTCATCCATGTGATCCGGGTCCGCCAGCTTGAATCTGGGATATTCCTGTACGGAAAGAGCTTAGTATTCGGTTACTTAGACCCGTTGTTGAATCGCTACTCACCAATGGCCATGAACTAGGAAAGGACTTAGGCAGAACTCCCGACTTCCAAGTCTCATTCGGGGCACATACAAAAATGAGTATGCACGGCAATGGGTCGCTTCACCGGTCAAGTTATTCGCCAGTACTCGACATTCGATAGTCATGCATCAAGTTTAACTTCCTAATGTATTTGTTGCGCGTGTTAATGGACTTATCATAACTTGACGACAATGGGAAACTGACCTCGAAGCCACGTAGGTGTACTCAACACGTCAGATCATCTCCAAAGTTAAACCCCAGGTAAAAGATTAGAGGTTCTTATGACGGTCTTTTTCGGACAGAAGTTTGGGATTTGTATGTGGCATAGGTTCCTCCTTCATTGAGATACGCAGCGGGGCCACGGACTGAACGGCCAGGAAGGGCTTGGGAAGGATATCGAACGGTGCGCATGAAAAGGCTCGAGTACGCGTCAGCGACGCGTGGGCACGTGCAAGGGGCATAGGGGCGGAGTACCTTCCAGCCGAAACTACACCATCATTGGCTCCTTTCCCACAGCTCTCTGCTCTTCCTCATAGCACACGAATATGCCATAAAAGTCTGAGACTTAGTCTGGCTGGATAAGGAATGTCGAGTGTCGAGTTCGCCTCGAACTGAACTGCTTTTCACCTTTGTTGATTGCAGGAAACGTCACTTCCGACAGATTCTACTTAGGTATGTTCCAAGCAATAATGCCCTCGTCTAGCTCATGGCTGCAATTCTCGACTTTACCTCTACCAATACCATTACATCCCCTCCGTCCTAAACAGATTGATGAAACTTTATTCATCACGATTGAATTTAATACACCGTAAGATGACAAAATACGAATCAACCCATAGTTTGATCGTCGCCCACCGCGTCTACATTCCAAAGATGAAGGGTACCATCAAGACCTCCAGATACGAGGGTCTTCTCATCAGGCGAGAAAGCAAGCGACTCAACTCGCTCACCAATATCAAACTCCCATAATTTGACCCAGTCGTCCCATCGCCAGATCCGTATCCTCTGGTCAAAGCTCCCCGTCGCAAGCACCCGCCCATCATTCCGGAATGCCAGACACCAAATATAACCAGCATGGGGTAGGTCGAAGCTATGTTCAATCTTCCCATGAGCGGAACTCCAAACCTTCATACCAGCATATTCGGTCCCAGAAACGACAGAATCTCCAGAAGGACTCCACGCAAGTGAATACGCATCTGCAGAATCCTCCAACACAATTGGGTTACTATTAAACGCGTTGTCACGGTCCGCCGAACTGAAATTCCACAATTTGACTGGACCCCCGGCAACTTTGAACGCCAACTTGGTGCCGTCCCTCGAGAAAGTAGGGAGCTGGATCCCTCGGTCCCCGCCTTTGTACCTCTTGAACATCGTCCATTGCTCGCCCTCCCGACGCCACAGCTTGATCCACCCATTCCAATGCCCTGTTGCTAATACTTGGTTGTTGGAGGAGAAGGCCAGCGAACGGATGTTGTCACTGGGATTGGGATTGGGATCGGTGTCGTCGGTATACTGGGTGACTGACGGCGGCTGCGTGGTGGTGTTGATGATGCTGATGTCCCGCATGTGTGCAACGACAATGTGTGAACCGTCCCGGGAGATTGTTGAGTACTCTCCTTGCACATGGGCAATGTCCTTGGGAGGCTGAGTGGATCCATCCCAAAGCAATGTAGAGGTAGTCGTAGAAGGCCTGGTGGTAAATATGATCTTTGTTGGGTCCAGCTGCGAGAACGCTACGTTCTGTATATATCTGTCGGATTGCTGCTGATTTATACACGCTATACATGTCATTATTGGTCAAGATCTTTCACCTTATACACGAGGATAGAGCTTACCAAAGTGGTTCAGAACTATTGCTAAAGCACGGTTGTGCTTGGTCGTTATCGGTCCCACCCAGCGTCGAATATCGGCGGCCTTAGACCCATATGCTACATCTCCCTTCGCCGTAAGCTTCACGCCAGCGAGAAGTTGAATTAGAGCTTCCTTCAGATCAGGAGTATTAATCCGAGTCGTGGCATTTTGGGGTCGAAGCGAAACGTCGAGTGCAGAGAGTAGAATGTTCCCAACATTGATGAGGTCGCTGATGGACGTTTGTCTCGACGCTGTAGCAATCTATGAGTAAATTTCCGGAATTCGCAGCATTCCGAAGTGGGAGAAAAACTCACTGTGAGCTTCTAAGAACGAACGAAGGGCTAGCAAGGAATGCGAATATTGAGTCATCGTTTCCGGCGTGATGATGCTCTCATCTCCTTCAGACAGCACTCTGCAGGCATCCTCTAGTGACAAGAGGGAGGTGGCTGCATCTTCGAAGGGATCGTACTCGATGACGGGGTCGTCCTTCAACGTGTTATGTTTTTCGAAGAAGGAAGGCCAGTCAGTGTGACCCTCTGGCAGCGTTGCTTTAGGACAATAAGGACGATCTGGGGTTTGATGTCGCGTGAAAACGGTGTGGTGTATTCGCTGTCCAGGTTGTACGCGTCGACCAGCACATAAGTGTGGTCTACATAAGTGTCAACTCATAGCGTACAAGAAATTAAGCTTTCTAAACGTACCGCCAAGTGGACCCATCTTCATTTTTGTACGAAAGTGAGCGAATCGGGAGGGCTTCGAGGGGAAGCCAGAACCACTTGAGCGACTTCGTGAGCGGAAGTGGCACCCAATGCTTCGCGGTTGGCTCTAGGCGAAGGCCACGCTTCGTAGCCTCTTGGATCATCCATCTAAGGGACGGACCAAAGTTTGTCAGCTCAGGATTAGCGATACTCCCTCCGCCACTGTGATTGATTTCATCAGTTAATGAAAAGGTCAAAAACGAGGGACATACACGTCAGAGTGGGTTCCTGCGAACCACACCTCCTTCACGTCACATGAAGCATCGCCCTCACGAGGCCCCAGACCTCCGTTTGCATATTCAGGCTGGAATTTGACGCGACACTCGTCCAAAGCCAAGGCATGTCGGAAGGAACAAACGTGTCCCATCCCAGAGACCGTCTCGGGCAACGATTTCCCTCGAAGCAGTCCAATGGACGAGACGGTGTCCCTAAACAGTAGAAATGAGTATGTAACAAGCAACTTCAGGCTAGATTACAACGTACCAGGCGCCGACGAAATGTACCTTGACGTCTTTGTGACACAATGTACGCTTGAACTGGCGACAGAGGATGTCCTCCGGGGTTTCAAAGGTTCGTGCATCCACTTCCTTTGGATTGCGCTTGCGCTTGGAATTGCTTGTCACTGAAGCGTAGAGCTCGTATGCACTGGACAGATGTTCAAAGGATAGGTCAGCTGATGGTGGCACACTTAAACTCACAATGGGATCTGATTATCGCTGCCTTTGTGCAGGAGCCCAACCTACGCATCGGCTAATGAGCAAGCCTTCGTTGGAGAAGAAAGAGTGAGCTCACCTTCTCAATCATGCCAGCAACAACGCGAACCTGGTATGCACCTCGAGAGAAGCCTTCATTGCAATTCCGTAAGTGATATATTGATGTAAAGTAAACGTGAGATCTGACCGAACATGAATATACGATCACCAGGCTCATAAGTCTCCGAAAGCCATTTGTACGCAGCATGGACAATCCTTTCGAAGTTCCTATATGGCAGGCTTCAGACACATCACCCGCGAAGTCAGAAGGAGGAAACAAACCAAGCTATTGCGGTGTCGATGGTATGGTCCGCGACCTGCTTGAAGTACTTCCAGGAGCGAAAGGACGGCTTAGCGTATGTGCCGATTCCGCTGTTGTAGAACGTATGCTGCACGCCAGCGAGCTTGATTAACCGACTATAGATTTCAACGATGTTGCTACTCTATATAGAGTAAGTATGTGCATCAGAACATGGGAGGGACTTGAGACAAAGCGAGAGACCACGCACCTGAGCGCTGAACTGATTCGCTGTGCCGTCAATGCACAAAACCAAGTTTCGACCGCCTTCGGTACCATGAATACAGTTGAAGAGTGGGTCTTTCTCGAAGTCATGAAACATGAAGAATCTCTCGACTTTGCGCTTGGTCTCTTCGTTTGGATCCTCATGCTTTGGTGTGGGAACCTGGGGAGTATCGTCGCGCAGGCCACGCAGTGGTGAATCTGTCGCGGCCGAAGACATGATGCATGAGGGGGATGGATGATGTTCTGGTGTGAGGAGAGAGGAGGGCGTTCTTGTATTTGTAGGAGACGCCCATGAGAACGTGTTGGTTTAATCTTGCGGCGATGTTATTCGGTGTCAAAAATCGGCGAGGCCATGAAACGACTCGTCACTCTCCGACTCAACGTACTCAACTCCAACGTTTCCTGGGCCTTATTGTGGAGATGCCACAAGATCAATCCATTGGCCAAGGGTAGAGTATTGTGTGGTACTAACTGTCCACGCCTTGCGTCTAAGGTGGACTTTCAACAGGAGCACGAAGGCGAGCGGGAACAGCATCCGCATCGTGGGTATATAGAAACCTTCCAAAGTGGTGGCGTAGATGGCAGGGACACAGAATGCGACCCGTGTTAGTCAATAACATGCCAGAGATTCTCAACTCGCTTACAAAATTCATGCAGTATCCGCCAGCCGCTACTTAAGCAGAGGATCTCAGCGCCCAGGACCAAGCTAAACGATGAATTCGAGAGCTTGACCATAAAATCCACTCATGGGTCGACTATCGATATTTGCCCGACTTGTCTTGGGAAGCTAGCCAGGGATTAATGTGCCTGCTTGGATCAAGGGTGAACCGCACCTCTTTGGTATACCGAAGGGTCACTGTCGGATGCATTTCAACTCAGAACATCGTCTGAATCGTGTCGAACGAAGAGGATTATAAGCGGGGAAGCGGCGAGGGCAAAACATAAGTTCATCGATAACATTTCATATCGAGCTTGCTAACTCATGTACGTGGGTGCGGAGGGGGATAAATCGCCTGTTGGTCACGGCAAGCGTGGAAGGGCGATTCAAGGCGATTCAGGAAGTTTTTCGCGGAGTGTCTCTGGATCGGAGTCTGAATGAAGTTGATTCGAAGGCGCCCGTCAAGCGCCCGTCAGAGTTGATCTCCTTGTGAAATGCCTTGGCCAGTCTATGTCTCCAATGCATTTGAGGCTATTCCTGGAGGGGTCGACGGCACAACCGATGTCGATGAATCGCTGTTCTATGGCCCATATAACGCCCTCCTCACGTTCTTATTTCCACCCACCGACAATTACATCATATCGCCCCAGGTCAAGCGACCGCCCGAAGGCTGGTCCGTCGATTTCTCCACTGTTTTCGTCGTGCAAAGGGCCTTTCACCCTGTATTCTTTCTCGAAATAAAGTCTCCCAGTCACTTCGCGCATCGTTCGTCTCGCGCTGCTGCGGACGTCCAGATGAGGGCACACTTCTTCGAACTCGCCGATGCGGCAAAACTTCCTGTCATACACGGCGTGAGTGCCCTGGGTACCCACCTTTGCTTTTACTCGTACGCCCAAGACAACGACACTTTGCAACCTCTCCCCATTGTCCGAGATCCCAAGCGCATGACCGACGTTGCACCAGCTGCACGATGGAATTTCGATGTTTTGTCGGACGAGGGTGTGGAGAAGATGACCCAAATTGCAAACGAAGTGAAGACCATGGTAGCCCAACGCGCCTGGTAAGCCGCTATCCCAGCTTCCTTTGCATCTCGCTCATATCTGCTCTCAGGTAAATTAGAGCGCGCCTTAATGCATGAACAAATCAGTAGCAATTGTAAACATATTAAAATGGAATCAATAGCCAGACTATATACAATCTTGCATTCTCAGTACAGGTGGATATAAGGCCCACGATCTGCGAATCATCGCCACGAGCAGCGATAGTTTTTAAACGTCCCAAAATCCTAGTCTTGGCGGTGGCCTACGCACGAGTGATGTTAGGAGGAACTTCATACAACCAGTGAAAGAAGGGACAACTTACGTTTACCCCTCGAATCCTCAGCTTCCTCCGAAGCCTTTCTCTTCTCTCTCTGAGCATCAGCCCTCGACACATCCCTCCTTCTCTCGGTATCCAACTCGACATCACATCCATCGTCCTCCCACTGGACGATATATTTCAGCAAGATTCTTGATACCGCCTCGTGAAGATGTACAGGATCGGGCGCTGGCTTCAAACGCCTATAGTCCGGTCGAATCTGTTTAGCAAGCTCGACCAGAAGGGGGGCAACAAATGCCAATTTTGGGTGAAGGAATTGATTGGCCCATGCATCCTTGGATGTGTCCAGGATCGATACACGTCTGTCGAGCCCATCGAAGGAGTGGGAGCGGATGCTGTCGACGAGGTTGTAGAGCTCCAAGTCAAGGCGGCGATCCTCTTCCAAGTTCTTCTCGACTACAGTCTCCTCGCGTGGGGCGGCTCTTAGATAAAACCAGATAATGCACCAGAACATAGACTCGACATCATCGCGAGGACGCTGAACCCAATCGGCTCCTATGAAAACGCTGGGTGGGTGTCCCGGCTTGCATCCGTGGATAATAGGGCATTTTCCGTCGGGCCGGTCGACGTGAAAGCGTAGAGGATCAAATTTACGCGAATACTGGGCTTGGTAGAGCTTTTGCGCACGGCCCTCAAGTTCAGGCATGGGTTCCAATTTATATCCCGGGGATTGGTGTCCTTCGTTGCAATTACCCCGAGAGATAAAGCCCGGAGTACCCTAGTTTAATAAGTATGTGAGACGAAAGGGAAAGCTGCGAGATGAGTAAGAGGTACGCACGGAACAATAGCGAAGGTGCTTTGTGTATTCCTTTTGCTGGTCAGGCTGATCTCGAAGAGAGTTTTTATAATAGATGAATCGTTTGAATTTTCGGGTTGTGGCTTTTGAGGCGTCTAACTCGGTGGCACCGTCTAGGTCAATAAGCCGCGAAAGTGGGGCAGCAAATTTTTTGGTTCTAACAAGTGATCTCGGTGAGTTATGTTGGAAAGGTGACGTGCGGAGCGACCACATACGGGTCAAGTATCTCAGTGATGAACTTGGGTCGATCCGGTGTGTCCATGATACGAGGGTCTCTAGCCTCCTTCGGATTGATAATGATGTTCGAGAAGCTGACATCCCGGTGCAGGATGTTGAGATGCTCGACAGCATAACGGTGGGCTGTATACCTAGTGAGCGACTGATGAAACGGAGTAAACCTCAAGATACTCACCTTGTACAGCGTCATACATACACTTGGCAAAGGTGACAGCAGTCTTGCATTTGTTCAGCGAATCCCCGGACGTCGACATCACAAGTCGAGTCTTCAGTCTCCTGTCTCTTCCCCTCCCAACTTTGATAGGATCATGACTCCCTGGTTGGGGAACATCAAGAGACGCCAATAAGATGCAGAACCCGGGAACGTCGCGGTTGTAAGTGTAACGTTGTCTTTCATCACCGTATTTCATATCCCTCTCCTCTTCATCTCGATCGTGAAGGACGTCGTAAAATTCTCCTTCAACGAAAATCCCGCGATATCTTCGGAAAGCGTCCTTTATCAGGATGGGGTTGCCGTTCGGTGCAATAGTCTTCGCGATCCAAGTCATTCGATGCCAGGGCCAACCGACCACGACGACCTCGCAGTCGCGATAGGATTTCCCCGGGCCAAAGTAGACTTCCCACCGAGGCGCACTTCGGATTGAGATGGGGCGTTCAAGAACGACGGAGGTGTCGTACATTCCCGATGCATGCCCGCCGTACAGTTTCTCAACATACGCTGTCAAAGGGACGAGGTCGTTTGGATAGTAGGCCTGCCGGTCTAGTCCTGCGGCTGTAGAGCACCGAAGCTCATAGAAGTCTGCAGCCGACCATTTGTCGGAATCACTCTCGAATGACTTGGGAGGGAGGGCGACTCCGTAGAAGCTGATCATGTCAGGACGAGCTTGCATCAGCAGAGCTAAGAAGGTGCCACAGGCTTCGGCGTGCGCGGTGATATTGGGGGTTTCGTAAGGCTCGATGACGGACAAGACGTGATGCCACGATGGAGTAGTGATCTTCGCCTTCTTCAGTTGTAGGTAGACGCTGTGCTTGATGGCGACGATCGGAGGAGGAGGTCCGCGGTAGTCGTTAGGATGATGAGGCATTGTGGAATCGACGGGCATGAAAACGATGGAGTCTTCGTCAGGACATGTTTCTGGAAACGAGTAAGGGACGAAGTAGGAGAGATCGTGCAGAAGGAAATGCTTACCAGCAATGTCGCAGCTAATTTGGTTGAGGACGTAGAGGATCGGAGGCTCATCGTCAGGATTTTGTGGCTCTAAGATTGCTGCAGCTTCATTGGAAATTTTGAGGATGTGCTCTGGAGTCGGAAATTCGAAGTGGGTAGAATGAAAGGAAACTGGCACATCGTCGGGGGTCTCGATCGCCATGGAGATGGGAAGAATGAAGGAGTAATGCAAGAGATGTTTGGAAGTGGAGTTATAATTGTGGTTGTGGCAGTGGAAGAAACTGAACTGTGGAAGACAATCGAACTGGGATGATGGGTGGATCAGGTGACCGCGACCCAAGTTGGGCGGACAATGGGAGCACGACCCTTTTCAAGCGACAGGCGACCCTGACACAAAAACACCACTAAGACAAGTCAGCGCAGCCAATGCTTAGGAAAAAATAAACCAACATTGGGATATTCAACCGCCAGCTCCATCTTCATTGCCACCTTGCTTCGGTGCGCGCAGCTTTTACTTTGGCTTTGGCCTTCTTAGTCTGCCTGCCTATGCGCCTCTGCGCAAGATGCCTGGTCAATGGGATAAAATTGTTCAGTGCCTCCCTCCGCGTAATGATCGAGTTTCAATTGCCATCCGCTCAATCCACAGACTTGGATTTTGATGCGCAGTGGACCCTCGTTTACTGGTCATCCTTGCTCGCAACCTGGAATGCAAACGTCCTTCGCGAGGCGAGGCCCTCAGGATTGGACTCCTCGGACGGCACGCATCCTACAGTCAATATGTGAGTCGGGTGGCAAAGTAGGAAAGCCAGTTAGGAACTTACTGGCGTACATACTGATGCACGATCACCTGCATATAGGACCGGCCGCCTTCTCATAGTCTACTCACTCCATGCGCCTTTCGATCAAGTTGTATGGACTTGCTTCCAACCAATACTTCGTGTGGATCGGCCCAGCACGAAGGTAATTGCACATCTACCTCTGGGCACCGGATGGTCTGAATTCAGCTTTGACCTTCCAGTTTTTGTAGCATCGCCCAACTCCTTGTCAGCTCGTTGTGGTTAAACCTCTGCGTTCGCTACCAGAGGCAATCTTCAAAGACGCGGAAACATCTGGGAACGGGCGAGGAACGTTAGGGCTAGCCACAGCCAAATCCCTTTCACTCACCACTTTAATGATGTTCACTGAATCTGCATCGCTCTAGAGATGGGACTTTTCCCTGGTCGCTGCCTTCTTCTGAGCTGGGCGGCGCTGCGTTGATAGCCTGATGCAAGGCTAAACGGGATCGCGTCCACCAGATCATTGGGTCAACTAGATCATGATGATGCTCACCTCAGGATCCCATTTCGAGGTCTGGTGCCCACTTCATCAACGAACCTAAGAAATCAGGTTCAATTGTCCACGCTGTGAAGAAGCCTTGGAGCGACAGGAAGTCAGCGACTCCAACTATGCTTGAGGTGGGAACATACCTCATATGCTATCGCGCTCACCGTGGGCGGTGTGTTCGCGTCCTACGCAGTCCTCTCTAACTCACGGCAAATCTGCGGCAGGCATTTTCATCCCCAGGCTCCAATCTGTGCGCATATATTCGAGCGAGGTCGCGTAAAGATGTTCGATCGAACGGTCCCCGTCCCAGTCACGTATCATGTTCTGAGTACATGAATCCTTGTTGGCCATGCGTTTTCAATCGAGTCAAACGAGATCATGGAACTTACCTGGTGCGTGTACTCCTTCAGACACAAGTCCGTCGCACTAACGATGTCTTCTTTGAGGCGGCATCAAACGCGTATTCGGCAAGGTATGGGTCTATCGTATCCTGTTAGTCGCAGTCATCAAGTGGAGAACTGCTTCTCCAGGCCTCGGGCCCAAGCAACTCCCAAAGGTTACGACCTTCGGGGACAACGAATAGAGCTCAAGGGGGGAGAAGGGGTGAAAGGTGTGCAGAAGGAAAAGAATCGCATCAAGACAAAGTAGAAGGTGCATGAGGGCAGGCGATGTTGAAGGTTGACATTGATATGGTGCGCTGATCAAATACTATTACTAGGTTATGAGCTGGGTATATGCACCCTCGTGACCAGTTGGCATCCATAGAATGAAATCTTGGAGTAGGCAAGGATGTATTGAGATGGGTAAATGGACTGAAGATCATGCGAACATACCTCCCCAACTCCTCCCACACCCCTCAACACCCGTCTCTCCCCTCAGGTTATCCAATCTCTTCATTCAACCACAGAAACCCCCGCGTACAGGAGTCAATTTGAGAAGCCCAGGGCTTTGCGCGTTCAATGTGAGTGTCAGTGCATGGAGCGACAGCGTTTTGGCGCTTATTATCCTGTTCCTGTCAGGTGAAACCGCCATATCTTCTGGTCGTTTCACTGAATGCGTGGCTGTGACGACGCCGCCGACACTTTTCTAGCTGGATGAGATGATGAGCACAAATCTTTGACGAGCAGACGAGTAGCATCAGGCCCGCTCATCCGGGCTTCTTGCCTGCCAAGGAATGTGATCAGAAGGAGGTTTGCGACCGTATCTTATTCGGCGACGCGGCGTGCGCCCACCCAAGGACGCTTTGACCCAGGCACCATTCTTGGCTCACTTCATCTCACTTTTTCATTTTCACCATCTATCAAATGGCATAGATTAGATTAGGGAGAGGGAAAACGTCTGGCGGGTGTCCAAAAAGAGGTTTGTGGGGAGGGAAAGCTTGATGGATACTGATGGGATTTGTTTTTCCATTTTTCCGTGGTGAGAGCCGAAACGCTGGGTTTGGAATAGCAGGACTGATGTGGCAACAACCGATGGAGAGGGGGCCCAACTTGTGCTTTTTTCTTGTGGAACAGAACTAATTTGTAGGGTCTTTGTTCTGTACCATCATAATCTGTACATATCATCCATTTCTCCTCCCCCTCCTCCTCGTACCCCCCTTCTTTATGCAACGCGTCTGGTCTACGTATCTCGAATCCGCTGCCCATTTCCGTGGTCGTTCTGGTGGCACCGTAAGCCCGGCACCCTCCGCAGCAAATGCCAATTTGGTAAGTCTTGTTTAGTCATATTCGAGCCTGAGAAAGCTTGTCTTTTTCTTTGCCCCTCCACCGTCGTCACATTTTTTTCTCTCCCTGTTCGACTTTACCGACGTTGCTGACTCTTTCTCTCCCGTCCCCTCCTCCCGCATCCCGCGTCGCATTACTCGCTCTCGGTCTTAGATGTCAGATAACTCGTACGATCATCTCGCCTAATTTGAAACGAAAAAGCGCTCATTCCCTTCCCTTCTTCCTTTCACTTTCTCCCGCTTTATTCGCTTTACTCCCTTCCTTCCTCACCACATCCTAGCCCATCTAGACGAGATTCCATTGCCTCACACGCAAACTCAACGTACTCAAACGCCGCATCGACACGGCACATCCTAGGCGACATGTCCACCCCACTGGATAGACCAAACCCTCCCTTCGCAGCCGCAGGCGGTTCGCAGACCTCGCTCACCCGAGAGCACTCACCGGTTCAAGACAGCAGCAGCGTGTCGCTGAGCGTCAATTACCTCCCTTCGAAATTCTCAAATGCCATGTTTACGAGGAAGCGCAAGGGTGGGAAAGGCGAGCCGGCTATCCCCAAGATGGGGGGAGGTGTCGAGGCGTTCAGGAGCGGAGAGGCCCGTATGCCTGGGGAGAACGATGAAGACTACGATGGCGTCTCCAGTGGATGGTTTGGTGGGAAGGAGGGAGGCCGCGCCCGCCCGAAAGGCCGATGGAACAAATTCAAGTGGATTATGTTCTTCGCCAACCTCGCGCTGACCATCTACTCCCTCGCCGCTCTCATTGCCTGTCTCCTCACCTGGTTCAACATTTGGACAAACGCCGATATCGTCCGAGTCGGGAACCGCCCTGAGCTTATTACGTCCACCATCGCCGCTTCTGTCGGTGTTCTCTGCTCGGTCATCGGCTGGGCTGGTATTCTCTTGAACAACCGCTCCTTCCTCGCCGTCTACGCCTTCCTTCTCTGGATCTGCTTCGCCTTCCTCGTTGTCCCCGGATACATCACATACAAGAAACACACATTCAACCTCGAAGGAAAAATCAACGCCCAATGGTCCCGAGACCTCGGATCAGAGGGTCGTATGAGGATCCAGAACCAGCTTGGATGCTGTGGATACTTCAGTCCTTTCGTTGAAGCCACCGTCACTGCCACTTGCTATGCGCGCAGTGTCTTGGAGGGCTGCAAGGGACCGTACATCGAGTTTGAGGATGTTGTGTTGAAGAGGTGGTACATCATCGCGTTCGCTCTGGTCCCTGCCCAGCTTGCCGTGATGATTGTGGCGTTGCTCTGCTCCAACCATGTTACGTATCGCTTCGGAAAGGGTATGATGCCCAAGGCCTACCGACTCAGCATGAACAGTATGGCGGTCATCATGGATAACTATGCCAAGTGAGTCCTCTCCCTCTGCTTTTCATCTATCATTTCTGATGTCCACTTCCCCCAGCCAACTCGCTGAACAATACGGTAACGACGTCGCCTCTGAAATCCTCGCTCGCTCGAGGTCGAACCTCAAGCTGGATTCGATGCCTACTATGGCGTATGGAAACAGCAATTCCACGTCGTATAGCAGCAAATACGAGCCTCTGAGTCACAGACACGGAGGAGATGCCACCCAGTAGATGCCTTTCTCGTTGCATTGACCCCCTCCCCTCCCCCTTCGCACCTGTCGCTATGATATTGATATGATCGCAGAACTCTGAACACTAGAAACCAATAATTCCCTACATACCACACACGCACACACACACATACCTTGATACGTGTCCCTTCGTTTACCCAGTCCCACTCGTTTGCTCCCCACCGTCGTTTCCTATATTTTTTCATCATTCGTAGTGGATACCTGTGTATGTTTTTGTTCGTTTATTTATCCGTTGACCTGGTGGTTGACGTCGAGGATCTGGGACGCGGTGTTTGAGATCCAGCGTTGTGTAGACGGACTAGTACTGTTACCTCTACACGGTTTCAAACCTCGATGGCTACACGTTGTGATGTATGCGCGATGGACAACGGCAAATTCAATTTGTGATAAATTGAGATTGACGCTGCGTCAAAGTGACCTAACTCTCCCACTGCCCATCAAGTTACCTCAACAAACGCACATCTTTTCTTCCTGATCTACTTCCTTAGACATTTTCCTGTCTTGATATCCACAACTGGATGCCCTAACCACTGGAGACACGCTAGACCCAATTCTCTTCTGGCTACTGGTCCCCAACTTCGACAGACCTCGACGACGAGCCTTTGTTTTCAAATTAAGATGTCCCCCAAATTACCTGCACATTAGGCTCGAATTTCAGTCTAGCTAGGATGACTGTCGATCTGCACATATGGCTGCCAACTGAGAACTCTACCCTCCTTTGAAGTGGTCGGTGATTCTTCTCTGTTCTCTCCTTGGGCCCCCGCATTCAATTGGTTTCTTCCGAGTTTTGGAGAAAGTTTGGAGGAGCGGGCATCGATTGGGAGTTGGGAGTTGGGAGTTGGAAGGAACATCGAGGGCGCAACAAGGGAGGGGGAGGAGGTGTGTATTTTTCAGATTCTCATCCTATTCACCCCTCTCAATGGATCTTTACCTCATCCAGAATTCCATGAATGCGGTATGGTCACGACGGCGCATATACCCAACTCATAGCATAGACTAAGAGTATTGAGTATTGAATATTGAATATTGATCAGCGTACCGTGTCAATGTCAACCGTCAACGTCGCCTGCCCTTTCGCACCTTCTACGCTGTCTTGGTGCAATTCTGATCGTCTTTTCCTTCTGCCCACATTCCTGTCACCTCTTCACCTCCCTGGTCAGCCCTATGTGATGTACGGCAGGTGGTAACCTCTGGAGACCGTCCCTGCCTCTGGGATTTGGGTTTGCTTCGTTCCGACTCAGAGCCAGCCAACTCATGTCTCTCGCTCAAGACTAGCTCTTTCAACGAAAGCTTTGTTTCGTGACGAATTCCTTGGACACGAACCGCGTTGAAGACAACCTTGCCATATAGAACGTCGCGTCGATTGCAGACTCTCTGCAAATTTACCCGCAGCGAAGTCGACTGAGAACGCCGGGAATTCGGGGCTGACCGCAGAGATATGAGGGAATACATGCGCGTAACTGGTAAGACACATGCTCGTCAACTCTTCGTTCCACAAATTGAATGGACTGACTAACTGTTAGAATTCAAGATTCAGAACTTGGTCAACCAATGCTCGTACCCTGTGCTTGGATATACACGCGCAGAGGGGAATCTGGGCTTTTGGAAAACCTTTTACCCCCCACTCCCAGCTTGACTACAAGCCAACTGAGGGGTCGACAGTCCAGGCCGCTGCTCCGACGGTGGATCACGGTAGGAACGACAAAGCCATAAAGTTACCGAAGCTGGGGTATTCATGCTACGCAGGAGGCGTCCTGCAGCCTGGGGGTTGGCGGTGGAGCGACACGCCCAGTCAGCTGGGAAGTTGACCTAGTTAGAAGCCAGTACGAGACGTTCACGTCATGTCGTAGATGTGCATGCTTAACTGGTAAGTCAGGAGCTCCATCTTTCGGGTGTATGAATGACAGACCTTTTCGTAGGATTGATGCGAGAGCAGGAGCCCATTCAATGACCACCTGCCTCCCATAGGATGTGCTTCAGTATTTTCGAGGTGCGGGCCCATGTTTTGGTTGGGCAGGTAGAGCATCCCCCGAAGTAGGCGGGAGGATAAGCACCATATTCGTGCCGGCTTGAAGGTGAGCCCATCAGAAGTCTTAGTGGAGGTTGATTGTCTTACATCAGGAAGTAGAAGTGGAAACGTACCATGAAGAAAGCGGGTATAACACCTTCGTCATATGTGGGCATATGCCTGAGTCCCGTATTTGGGGGTTTGGGCAGTTTTTCGGAAAAGCTCAGAATCTTGTGTCTCCCCCAGAGGAGTATCATCCGATGATGACGAAATCAAGACCAAACGGAAACGCGGAGGACTTCACGCGCCAATATCGTCATCGTCGTCTTTCGGTGTATATAATTCATACGCACATGTATGTTTTTTCCTAATCGTCGTGCGATTGATTGGGTTAACCTTTGCAGCTAGTGCTGCAGTGGGTGAGATGATGCAGGGTCGATCGGCTTGAAAAAGGGTCGTGCTGCCATTGTCCGCCCATCTAGGATGGTCGCGGTCACCTGATCCAACCCATTGTTCCATGGTCCTGCCACAGCCTGGCCACACCAGCGTTTTTTTTTCACAACCACATTCACACTACCAATTTCAGACATCCCTGGAATTGCTCTCTTGTTTCTGCCACCTCGATGGCGATCGACACTTTCAACCCTGCCTCAGATCGCTTTTATAATTACCACTTCAAATCTCCGATTCCAGAGGACATTGTTCGAATCGCCGATGAAGTTGCGAAGATAACATCCCCGCAACGTTCGATGACAGGATACCGGATCCACAGTGTCCTCAACCAGATCAGTCAAGCAATCTATGGTAAACATCTCCTCTTGCCTGGTGTCTCCTACTGCGTCCTCATTCATGTACAGAAACAACCACGTATTCAGAGTCCATTGTTTTTGTGCCCGTGGAGTCCCCAATGCCCCATCACCCTAGTGGGTATCGTGGACCTTCTCCCCCGATCGTCGCCATCCGGAGCAGCGTCTACGAACAGCTCAAGAGCGCAAACAAGTGGACACCATCGTGGCATCACGTCTTGTCCGTTGTTGAGCCCATCGACGAGGTCGACACCACTGCACATGCAGAGGCTTGTGGAACATCCCTCGCCCTTCTTATGCAAGCCCGTCCTGACATGATCACATTCTATGGACTCGCCCTTCCCTCGTTGGAGAGTGCCGCCGATAAATGGCTAAATACGGAGTCTTATGAGCTTCGGTGCTCTACAGCCGCAGGATTCGACCAACACGTCTACCGTTCGGACAATCTCATCCCTTTGACAGCCTATGTCCATCGACTCTACGGTCGTCGTCCGGTCGGAATGTACGACCCCTCTATCGTTCTCGAACCGTCCACCTTGCTCCATGGTGCGCCTCGGTGGAAAGTCTACATCGGCCCCGGGAAATCCAAAGTCTATCGAAACTGCAAGGTGACCAACGTCGGTTGGCCATGGCACCGAATGACTTGGGTCGCAGAAACTCATGCATCGAACGGCAATCCAATCCTGATAAAGGATGCTTACCGACGACGGCATGGGTACTTTGTTGAAAGAGAGATTTACGATGTCCTCCACGACCGAGATGAAGCGGAGCGGAACATGAAATGCGGCGACATCAACCAACGTTACACATACAAACGCGACGTTCCTGGTTTCTGCATCATTTTGGCGTCACTTGATGTTCCCTGCTCTGGGAATCACGACATCATCAGGGTGGGCGAGGGAGTAAACGAGAGGATCAAGGCAAGACTTGTGATGGCAACTTCTGGAGAACCCTTGACCAAATGTACAAGTGTCCTTGCCTTCGCCAAGGCTATGTACGACATTGTACAAGGTGAGTAGCCCAAGGCTTTCCCTGTTTCTTAAGTCGCTCATTTACCTTGCAGCGCATCGTTATGCTTTTGAGCATCTTAACATCCTGCACCGAGATATTAGCCTCGGAAATATAGTTATCAATCCCAAGGAAGCCAGAAAGCCTCGTATCTTGGACACACCCGACCGGCCAAAGTTCATTACCGAAACCCTTGACAAGTATGTGACCAGACTTTGCGATCCCCGTTTAACACAACTAATCGGTATTCCCTGTTATTAGAACAAGAAAGTTTGCCCCACCACTCTCACGACTTATCGACTTGGACGGCACAGCCGAGTATGACGCCTCAAAGGCCGCAACCCCAACATTCCGACGAGTTCTCAACGATATGCATTATCTCCCTGACCAGCCTACGCAGCCAGGGCAATTCACCAGGCACCTCCAGTTTTGCTCCGTATGTAGCTCTCCAACATCTCGCAGCATTCCTTTTCGCCTGACCGTGTTGATATATAGGGCACCCCAGGCTTTATCTCCCGGGCCAATTGCACTCAAGGAATTTGTTATACAAATTTTCAATTTGAACCCATGCCCGAACTCGAGGGCCGTGCGCGGAATCTCTATGAAGCCCAGTACTCTCCGAAGGAGCATCCTTTGCGCTTCTTCGTTGATTCGACCCAAAAAGGCTCTCTTACTTTCCACGGAGGGTCTTCCAAATTACCTCGCGACGTTCTTGGACGATCCACTTGGTGTCAACATCCTCGCGATGATGTCGAGTCGATGTTTTGGTCTATTGTCTGGTTTTACAGCAGAGCCGCTCCGCTTCATGAAACTAAGGATGAGCAGATAGAAGATGATCGCCGCTACGACACTTTCGCTTCGCCCCTTGACGACATCGAACTACACACCATTTCCAAAACATCCGACAGCCGCGCGTCGATCTTGGGTGTTCCCTTGGACACCTGGAAAGGATGTTATCTTCACCCAAAGTTGACATATGTTGCTCCCCTTCTTGTCGACCTTGCAAAACAGGTTCGACCGAACTATAGGCTTCTGAGTCCAGCTCCGCCACCGCTTCACCTTCATGAAGCCGTGTCACGGATCTTACTGAAGTACATTGTTCAATGGGAAGACGAAGGTTGCGATGTCGAGTTGGATACCAAGCGAGGGAGGGATACACTGAGACCCTCACCCTCTGTTGAGAGAGAGAAGAGAAAGGCTTCGGAGGAAGCTGACAACCCTAACACTAAACGTGAGTTGACTGTCTCGATAACTCGTTGAGTGGGATCCTTGCTGAAATTACCGTTCAATAGGCCGTCGAGATCATGATTTTGGGGACATCTAAAGATGCCTCTTCCAGTGCTGTTCATCATAAATAGCATCCCTGTATTAAGAGCGAATAGTATCAGTTGCTCAAGTATTTTTCCTGCTGCACGAGTGTCACCCAATTACTCCATGTATTGATGAACACATTAATGGAGTGACAAGATAACCGGCTGCCTTGGGTATGTAGAGTAAGTACTGAAGTCCCAACCCGACGAAAAATACAAAGTGTTCCTCGCGCGCGCGAGGACCGTAAAGAAGAAAGCTAAAACTCGGAGTCAAATCAACCATAGAAACAGATATATACTCTAGGACGAGTCTAGGTTGCCACTCTCAGGATAAAGTTAAGATAAGGTAGGTACGTTGCATGTTCCCCAAAGGAACAGCCCACAACAGCAGTGCTCATCGACGAAGCGAGTACTTTTCAATGATCGGGTGGACACGCTCGTCAATCTTGGAAAGAACGCGTAGAGTATCGTCCTGAGAGAAGTAGCTATGAATTTCTTGAACGACGAGCAACAGCAGACGAGACTTACCCAAACGAGATTCTCAAACACCTTTCCCTTCTCACTAATGATGAAATCCCCCGGTTCCTCGATCTTGGCAAAGCTCACATACACACCCCTCATGGCGTTGTCATCGACCCGCCCCAGCGCTCCTTCACCACCATTACCACCAGAAGATTTCGTCGGCCCTCCTATGCTGGCCCAGATGACTTGACGAGAGCCTTCCTCCGCTGAACGACCGAGGATAGCCAACAGAATTCGAAACACCAAAGAGTCTCCGTTCGTGGTCATGTCAGAATAGCAAAGTCCAGGATTAACACAGGCGACGATGGGGGAATTGGAGCTTGAAGCAAGGCGAGCGGATAGGGCCCTGGTGATGATCACATTGAGGGCTGAGGAAATGAGTCAAAAAGCGGTGGCAAGATTCATAGACCGTAGAACGAACCTTTCGCAATGCGGTATTTTGGCAATGTCTGGTAGGGTAAGGAAAGCTCCTTGCTACTGATGCTTTCGAGGACAGACGTCGAATCATAAACTTTCTTGGGTATATCAACGAACTGATGAGCCTCGCTCGCGACGATGACGATCCTAGGCAAGGGGTCCGCGTCGTTCTTACGGAGCTCAACAGCCTTTGTGATTTTCGGGAGAAGTAGGAGGATAAGGAGGACTTGGGAGAGGTAATTTACTTGAAGGCTGAGAAAGAGATGAATATGGAACAACCAAGGGCATGAGTAGCACGGGCGACGTACGACATTTCCCAGCCATCCTGGGTTTCTTCGTAATCTTTGGGGATGATGCCTGCGTTGGCAACCAAGATATCTAGCTTATCGTAGTCGAAGTTATCAACGAAGGCCTTCACCGAATCGAAGCTGGCCAAATCGATGATACGAAGGTCGAACGCATCAAGGCCCGTCTCCTCCCTCATTCCTACATGGAGGATCAGTATTCAGCTTCAGAGACTATTGAAAAGTCTAAATTCAACTTACGACGGACGGCATCTTCTCCTTTGCTCTTATTCCGACATCCCAAAATGACCTTAGCCCCGAACTTGGCGAAGTGCTTTGCCGTCTCGTAGCCGATACCAGCATTTGCGCCAATTACCAGGACGACTTTGCCTGCGAGGTCCGCCGTCACCACAGGTGGAACAGTCGATAGTTGTTCCCTGAAAAATGTGAGCAACGATTTGTTCCCCGTGTTCGATGCAGAGGCCGAGGGAGATATAGTGTAGGATAATGCGCTTTAATCTTTCTAGGTCTTTATATACTATATAGCCGTTGATAACATCGACGAGAGGAAATTTATTTCAGCTGGCATTTGGTTGTGATTACTATTTTCCAGGAAAATCGGGGATTTCTTACAGTTGAACAAAGTTCAGGATTACCGAGATCCAGGTCAGCTAAGGGTGCCGCAGTCAATTTCATGGGAGGTAGATCTTGATAGTTGTAGGTAGATTGATGTGGTCAACCAGTTGGACGCAAGTTGCGGCCGTGGACGACAGTTACGCGACCGTGATAATGTGATCATGCCTCCTTTCTCTCTCTCAGGGGCTGTGTAACAGATCGTTTTTCTCAGCTTGTTCTTGTCCAGGATCACGTCGACACTGATGTCCAGCAAAATCAATGCACTCAGTTGTATTTTAGCACAAATACAAATCTTGAAGTGAGCTCTTTGGGGTACCTTCTTAGCTCCGGCTGAATTCTCAATCATCTAGAGACTACTTATCAGGCATCGATTTTCCTGCCACTCAGACAAATTGTGGCGACCTCAGTCAGCCCAAGTCACTTTTCAACACTGATAATCTGGGTAATTTGGGCTTTCTGGAGGCTGGCTTTCAAGAACAGCTGGGATTCTGGGAACCCCCAGAGAACTTCTGAATTGAAATTTCAACTCAACGTATCCATGACCTCGGGTACGCCTCATTACACATCTCTTCAAGCGGACTGAGCAATCTCTCTTGTGGCTACTAAGCTCCAGGCTCTGCGCTTGCACTCGTTTGCGATGACCAAACGTCTCTCATATCCTAAACCTTCTTGGAGAATGCTCAAAGAGCCGTATGTGATCTTAGACTTTGTCTATTCTCCCTTTGGCCCGTTTCCTCGCTACCCATGTCGCCCTCAGGAATCCAGCGGTTGAGCAATAAAAAGCCTACCTTACCCTGGAATTCTGCCCTTCCTATTCCGTCAACACTTCATGGCCCACGCGACCCCTACTTCCCTTTTCGCAACAAACCTGCTCATTTCCCTGAGTAATCGTGCGAATCGATAAATCACCACCCATAAGGACCTACAACCCCCGGTTTATCATGGTTTTACCCAGACTATCACGGCATCGTCCACATCATGGCTTCGTCGCATATCCCAACGATGGGCTCAATTCTCCCTCAGGACGTCTTCTTCACCATATTCAGGTTGATACCCGACTCATACACGTTGTTTAACCTTCTACTCGTCAACCGCCGCTTCCACAACCTCGTCGAGCCAATCCTATACCGTGATGTGGTACTGGCTCTGACCTATCATCCAGATTACATACCCACTTGGATCAAATCATTCCGACGAAGCGTCACATATCACAACGCCCGACGAGCGCCTCTCGTTCATTCGCTCAGAATCCCTCTAGCAGAGGGAATAAACGTCCTCTTCCCTTACCTCCCCAGACTCCGTCGCCTCGGCTTCGTGGAAGCCTTCGGATCCTACCCCAAACCAGTCGAATTATTCTCATCGTTGAAATCCCTCACAAATCTCACCCATTTGCTATGGCGTACCCCCATCGAGGATGTCAGAGCCTTCTCGGCCTTCCTCGAGGCATCACCATCGATCGAATATCTTAACTTTCGGTGCAATGACAGGGAGATTGAGGGGTTCGAACTTGCGGATGATGCCCTCCCTCGTCTTGAATGGCTCGGTGCCAATATAGAACAAGCCTTGATGATCCTCCCGGGGAGGCGAGTCAAGCATCTTGAACTGTATCTCGGGACGGGCGAGCTCAAGCTCCCACTTGAAGAGGAGTATCTCGATGTCGTAGAAACGTTGTCGTGTAGTATCGACTTTGGCGATAATCTCCACCACCTTGTCGAAGCTGCATCTCAGTTCAAGAATCTGCGATACCTCGAGTTTTACTCAATGGAAGTGAGCTTCTGTTGATCTTTCCCATATTTATCACGCATCTGCTTAAACAGGATTCAGGACGATCTCTCGGCAGCAGGGATTTCTCAGATCCTAATGCCACTATCAGTGACTACCGTCCAATACATCTCGATCATCCTTGAAGTCCCATCTTTCAACGGGCATGTTGAACTACCACACGACGTCCACCATACCTTCGAAGACATCCCAACGCTGCGGATTTTTGATGTCGAGGAAGACGGACAGGCTTATGATCAGCCTGGTATGTTCTTCCGCTATCGAAGAGGTGACATGGATGGTCCCATACTGGTTGACCGTATCAAACGAGATTACACGAGATGGGACCCATGGTTTGAAGATTGTCTTCTAGGAGAATTGTAAGCCCCTCCCCCTGGAACTCCTATTCTGACCTCTGGCCTAAAATTTGGCAGAAACGCGCCGTTAGAAGCCTGAGGCATCAAGGTATATTCAACGAGTCATGCCCCTGCTTAGTAGTCAATATGGAGGGGAGATATAGAGTATACCGAGATTGACGACGGAAAACAAGAAATGCGTTGTGTACGTAGGGTATGGAAGGAACACGAGAGGAGGAACTGACTCTCGAAGTCAATTAAAACGACCATACCACCAAAGATCTTCATCCCAGTATTGATGGAATCTTCGCGTAATATTCTGAGGCTTACTCAGGGAGCGGGCGCCATCGCTATCGAGCAATCGGTAGCGAGTCGCCTGAAGGAATGGATCATCCGACCACTCATTGATCGCGACGTCTATCGTATTGAGGGCGGGAAATCGCTTCAGAGTTCCAGCGATTTCCGTTGTCCGAAGTAATGCACCTTGCTGGAATTTGAACGACGCATATTCAAGATTTGGCCAATTCACTTGGCGGAACGATGAAAGAATCTTTCCAAGATTCGCATCCTGGATGCGTAAGTTCGTGTTAGGAAGACTTTTATCGCACAGGGTAGACATTCGAGCTCACCTTCGGGCCATGAAGCTCGAGGAGCTTCATACGAGGAAAAGAAGGTAAGCTGGGGAGAGCAACAACGCCACAGGCAAGTGTCTCAACGGTGTCGAACGTCTCTTTCGTCCACGACACCGGGGGAGGTTGTGGGGATGCTAAAACCAAGACGTGGCGTATATTGCGACCGACGAGGATGGGATACGCGATGTGATCGTAGGTGACTAAGGATCGCAGGTTGGGGAGTGATTCTGGCAATATAGGAAGCTCCTTGAGCGCAACCAAGTCGTAGCTGGTAATGCAAAGGTGCTCCAACGCCGTCTGGGTGTTGAGGAACGTAACCAGAGAATCGATATCGCCAATGGGCTGGCACATGGTGAGATGGTTCAATCGCCCAAAGCATTCAAGCGACTTATAGAAGCCGATAGGGTCTGGTGGAGGGGAGGAGGATGTGATCGACAGGCGCCGAAGATTGGTGAGATATGGGAACATGTCGCGAAGATTCTGAGGTGGGATAGACACGCAAAGTGACTTCACGGAATGTGCAAGACGATCATCGTCCTTGATTTGTTTGAAGAATTGGTTCAAACGAACGTTGGCGCGAGTTCTTCTGATGGGATCATACTGGTCGTCAAACACGACGTTCCGATACAGAAAGGGTTTCGCCGCGTCTTTGAAGGATTTTGATACAAGGATTAGGTTGCGAAGCGTTGAGATTTCTTCGAGAAGCTCGAAGACTTGGAGGAAGACATCAAGAGGAAGCTCTGCTCGAAGCCTCGCGGTATTCTCATGTACCATGGTGGTTGGAACGAAGTAGGGATGACAGAAACCATGCGTCAAGCACCCTTTAAAACCTATGTGTAAGCGCCCCTATCAGTGACCCTTGACGATCGTGACCAAGGCCAAAGCCAGGCGTGGATTTGGGGAGGCAACAAGTGATGGAGGGATTGAAGATACGGATACGTGTAAGTACCTCACACTACGTCTCGAGATATGAGGCTTGGTACTTCCTGTCCGGAAGTACCATTGCAGCTTTTACAGCTGACCAACAGCTGACGACATCATTACTTCTTTGGTGTAATAATTCGACCAAGCGCTTTCGTCAACGACGTATGGGTTAAGCACAAGCAAACGAGATCAGCCAAGAGGCAGCTTTGGTTGTTGACGTTGAGGAATCGCCCAACGAAGCGACCGTGGGGCGAGTTGCATCCAATGTCATGCATTGGATATCGAAGTGGACGAGCTGGACCCAGAAGTACGTCATGTGAAGTGAAAAGTTCGGCCAGTGGTCTGGCGGCTTTCTCGAAGGTATCATTCTCTGCCGTCAAAAGTTATGTTCGTCCCTGTCAGAGAGTTGATCAGCTACCCAAGGGCTCGGGAACGGGGGGGACGTACCTTGTTGAAGACCGCAACTAGTCAACAACACAGACACAACTCGTATGCATGTGTAGTAGTCCCAAGACGGGAGGCTCAGGGTATGGAGCTTCTCAATCAAGGCGTCGGCTGGCTCATCGTTCAGAGCACGAGAAACCCACAACTCAAGCTGATCGACTGGCTCATTGGATGTTCGCTGAGAAATTTCATCGCAGACAACAACCGGTTCCACAGAATGTTCTACGGGTTGACGGGATTCAACGGTGTTTCGAGACTACAACACAAGTTTCAACCAATAGAAAGCCTCCGGCAGACCACTCCTGTCGTAATCCTCCAAACAGGAGCATTGGAACGCGGCAAAAGGACGACCCGACAGCACAGCAGCGAACGCTTGACGGATGATATCGAGTGGCATGGCTGTTGGCAAGTCTCGCTTATTTGCAAGTCTGCGATCACTTGTTAGTGGTTAAGGAGTGAGAAGTGGAAACCGATTAGAACTTACATCATTACGGGAATTGTATCTTGTAGGTTGGATGTGGTTAGAAGGAAGGTCATCATCTCTACGCTCTCCTCCAAACGTTCTTTGTCGGTGCTGTCCACTACCCACACAATGGCGCTCGAGTTTCTATTGTGAAAAGAGATATAATGTGCCATATTGGCGTGTCCACCGAATTGGCCAAGCTCCCACATGGTCGTTTGTAGGAATTTCCCATCTAATGTAGGACACGAAACATCCTCAACGTTGAAGCCGATCGTCGGTAAAGTCTGTTCGGTATTTCCAGTAATTCTGTAGAGCAATGTTGTCTTGCCACCTGCATCCAGCCCCAGGAGCCATGTTGTGGATGCAGGTTTCCTTGTAGCGAAAAGACGGCTAGTGAAATTGCAGAGAGTGGTATACATGGGAGGTTCGTTCTTTGAAGATTACGGGCGAAGAGGCTGTTTATGTACTTTACCGAAGACACGACGTGTAAACGTGGACCAGCGCTCGATGTTGACTGTAGCACACAACGCCGAGATGATGGATAGTTGGATAGCTGAGATTTGTCGCCTTGCCGACCAGGTTGGGCGAAAGAGATCATAGAACGTCGGGAGCGAACTGTCCTACTCGCTGAGCTCTGGGGATGGGCATCAGTGAGAATTCGGATCAAAACTAGTGAAGGAGTTTACCTTCCCACCACATACTCCACTCATCCGCCTGTCCGTACTCAATCCTCGACATTGAAAAATCCCAGCTACCACGACCACAACGTCGGACCTCCAAATTTTGCCGACCAAATTCTACAACTCTAAACCGACGCAACTTGAGGAAATGTTCCAGTTGTTGAGTAGTCTGGCTGTTGAGTGGGAGCTCGGGAACCCGAAGGGATCCGCCAGTCATAACATACTGCACACATTCGAGCTTCTCCCCTGATAAGTGGTGGACAAACCCGATCAGTTTCTCTAGAGAAAAAGGGGCCTGTATTTAAAGTCTGAGCACCAGGAATTCCAGAGAGTAGGCGGACATACATCAACATTGTAGATTTCGAGATACTGGAGGTTTGGAAAGTCGCCGCCGCCGAGGACGTGAAGGTCGATCAAGGAGATAGACAGGCTTTCAAGTGGGGTGACGAATTGTGATACATCACCCCATGGATCGAAACCAAATGATTCGACGTCAAGGTGCCTCACTCGTCGTCCAGGAAGGATCTTCTCTAACAGTTGTGGGTACGTGCGCAGCGCCCGTAAGCACTGGAAGCTATCGCTCGGGATAACAACGGCTTCAATGTCGGAGTATGGCCATCCTTGGTTGCGACAGGATAGACATAGTCTTAGGGAGTGAAGTGACCTCTGGGAGGTCACAAACTGAAAGAAGGCGGGGATATCGCCAGGATGATCCGACCATTCCAGATGGGTCAGGCCAGTAATTGACTTCAGCAATCCTGAGTAGAAGTTGGGCGGCAAAGCGGCGGGATGAGGTGGTCTATCAAATGCAAGGCGGCGCAGGTTGACAAGGAAAGGAAGGACGGTCTGAATCTGTGTGGCATTAGAAAATTTGAGTGATCGCACGAAGGCAGAGAGACGTTGATTGTCGGCCATGAGTTTGGCATTGAAAAAATCGACCATATCGACGCTTCCGGTGAGATCCACATCCTGGTATAGGAAGGGTTCAGCGAGGGTGTGGAAGCTTTTCGAAACAAGCAGAAGCCTTGTCAGACTTGCTCGACCTGTATGTGGGAGGATAGCCAACAGTATCTCGTTCGGGAGATCGAGGTTAGACATGAACGTTGGGATCAACGAGGCAGGCGCTGAGCCCGTTCCAGTTGGATGTCATTCTGAGTCCGTGGTGGCCGGAACCCCCGAGAAATGGGCGGTTTCCAGAAACGTAAACGACATTGGGAGTGCCCTTGAAGTGGTAGGGATGTGAGGAGATTGTCGTCCACCTGAAGCTGGGATATCTTGGGAGTTCGTGATGCAGATGTGCGTCAAGACGAAGCCAGTTCTCTCCACTATTTTGTAGGCACAAGACGAGTTTGAAAGTTGTCAGTTCATTCAGGGATACAATGAGAAGACACTCACTTTCAGGTGCACTTCTTATGTGAAGCTTGAAGTTCCATGGATTTAGCCTTTAATAAGCAGTACACCAACCCAGTCGCGTTGCAGTGGACACGTGCGGAATTGATAGGCAGGATTAGAATGCAACTTGACTTTATGTGGTGAGAATGAAGCCCCATTTCCAGTAAGAAACACAATAGTTATACCTCCATCATCCCAAGTCTTCAAGGACAACAAGTTTGAAGTACACGAATATTGTCCTTGTCGGCAGGGTGCGAAGCTCGTGTTTTGGTCTGATGTGACAGCAGCGCAAGATGAGTCTCGGCGCAAGCGGGGCATCGGGCATATTGACATTAGATAAATGTTGTTGTTGATGATGGTGATGACTTGCGAAGATGGATGAGAACTCAAGCAACTTTGGTGGTTTGGTGGAGGCGAAGATTTGGTTTGGCGCTCCGATTCGCGATTTGATCTCCGCGTACCACGTGAGTGAAGCTTTGAAGCTGCGTGATCCAAGAGCTCAGGGGCATCCTTGGACGGGGAGGGGATCGGTTAGGTTAGTTCTAGCCATTCGATAGATTCTGGTATCTCAGCGGAAATGTAAAGTTTTTTTGAGTCTCGTTTAGGTCGTCCGGGGTTTCCCACATGTAAAGTTTAAATAAGACGAGAAAACAGTGATTGATTTCATTGCGTTGAGCTACTCCTAAAGACTAATAATCTCCATTTCTCGCAAAGTACTCTGCCAGTGCTTGAGACCATGACTCGAGGAGTCGCCGATACACATCCGCGAGGTAAGGATCAAGCTCCCTTTGCCGTTTTTCTTGAATTTCCACCGCCTCCAGCCTGATCCCATTAAATTCCTCGTCATTTGCGAGTCCGGCCCACAGAAGCGCGTCGAAATCTTCGACAAAGCCGTCCAGAGTGGTCATATACTCTTGCTTCAGGTTCTTGTATACCACGGATTCGATGGCTCGCGCCCATTGCTCTTCCAGTCGTTCGTCAGGCATATGAATTTGTAGGAGTCCCCCGGCGATGGCTATGTGCGTGTCTTCTACGGTATTCAGAAGCTCTTCGATGCGTTCGTCTCGAACATCACTGAGAAGACGGCCTTTCACAGTAGGACTGGAGAGATATATTTGTGCGTGTTCGGGGAGGTCTTCGAAGCTGCAGTCCGCGTAAGGGAAAGGCTTTGCCTTGTACTTGAACTGCGAGAAGTTGAGAGGTTCAAAGTTTGCAATACGAGCGTCGAGCATGGTGAACGAAAGATTGAAGAACGAGTTTGAGGCTGTTGGCTGAGGCTGACTGGAACTGGAGAGATGGGGCGTTGAGTGATTTTAAAGGGAAACATCCCCCTCCTTTTATACCGCGAACTGCGTACCACAAAAGCGTGGCTGGTGGCTCATTGTGCACGGTGGCCCAGTGGCCCAGTGGCCTGCCTTCGCAACCACTCCGCCCCTATGAGACCCTAAACAAGGAACTGTGGCCTTTCCAGCGTCGGCATTCGCCGAAACCCCATGTTCAGTCTTGTGATATACGGTCTCCTCCTCGTACTCCCAGCCGCGTTCTTCGTTCGCCAGTACGCTTCCAAGAAAGCCTCTGCACCGAAGCCATTGAAGGACGCAGACGACAAAGAATCCGAGCAGAAACCTGCGAAATCCATCATGCAGCCTCCAAAAACTGATTTGGCACCACCCAAGGATGACCCGATAACATTGGAGGAGCTGAAACAATTTGACGGGTCGGACGAGAGTAAACCGATCTATGTGGCCATTAAGGGTGAGTCTAATCCATTTTCAAATCCACCATCGCATTGTTGGCTGGAAATGGATAGGCGTCGCTAACCACATATCATTGTGTTTTTTGTCCTTTGTTCGACGCTTTAGGCACTGTATTTGATGTCTCGCACAAGAAAGACGTTTATGGCTCTGGCAAATCGTATAATCTGTTTGCCGGGAAAGATGCCTCGAAAGCTCTTGGGATGTCGAGCCTGAAACCAGAAGATGCCATTTCCGATTACAGTGGCCTCAGTGACGGAGACATGAACACACTGAACGAATGGCACTCATTTTTCTCGTGCGTGGCTTGCTCCATCTTCCTTATTGTGGCGATAGACCGACTCCTCGATCATAGGAAACGGTACAACGTCGTGGGCAAAGTCATCGATCTGCCACCGATGAGTGGTCCTGCTGCAAATATGTAGAGAACCCTTTTCAGCTGCCTGTCCTTGCTATCGTGCCATATCTTATTCGTTATCTGGAAGAGCTCCGCCAATATCATTTGCCTCTGCTACGTTTCCACTTCATTGTCCTTGAATCTCAGGGTTGACCCAACTACGCCAGTCTACGAACATGTGTTGCTGTATTGCTCCAGCGCGTGCTACGCCCAGCTCGAGGCGATTCTGAGGCTACGGCGTGGAGCCATTGAGGAAGGATCACCGTGTCCTCATTCCCTACTTGTTACCCAGTATTTGCGTCGGCCTTGCGTCAACCTGTGCTGACTGACCTGTTCCCACCGGGTATCGGCTACTGGTTCACCAACTAAGGATTCCTTCCCGCGACGCGGCTCTGATGTTGACTTTTACCGAGTTAGGGAGCTCAGATTTACCCATTGCGCAGTGGTGGCCTCGGGGGTGACGGTAGCGAACTTCCTCTCGCTTTTTAGCCGCCATTCGGCGGTTCAGCTTGGGTTTAGAAGGTGACGTACTCCTCTCTAAACTTGGAGATTCAACGTGCCCTATCTTTACTACGTTACACACCGCCCTAGGTTTGTCTTTCCTGTATGATTTTTTAGCCTTCCTATCGGCTTTCTGTCCGCCCGTGCTGACCTGTTCCTCCTAGTTATCGGTTCTTGGATGAAGTGCCGTCGAATCTCCCTCTTTTGGAACTTGGACGTCTCGTACGACTGACGTACTCTCATGCCATCGCTTCGCTCACGTCGAATGTCTTCGAGTTTCTTTGGTGACCATGGCGCACCACAAGACAGCTTTGGACCCGACGCGTGGTAGCCCCGGTCGCTCTCAAGATGTAGCTACGAATCCGAGCAATTGCAAGACGAGTCGCCCTCCGGTCAATGCTATATCATCATACACCGGGTCCAATTCTCACAGCGACGCTAGGACTACTCGGACAGTGATGCATCGCTTAGTGAGTCCAAGCAACCCTCTCCATGTCGTCACACGTCTCTCAGCTCGCCTTCTCCGTTTGATCTCAAGGTCGCAAGTACTCTTCCATAACGTCGGTGCCAAATCACTTACCCACGTCTTCGTCTCTATGAGCTCACATGTCTTTTCAACCCGGCGTGTAGATCCCTGTGGGACCGAGTCCGAAGATGCTTTATCATGCTGAGCGGCTGATATTTATCCAGTCGTATGTAACCTTACCCCACTCTCCCCCAATGGAATCTCGTCCTTCTCCGCCACATTCCATCTTAATCTCTCCATATCTACATACTAGAACGGTAGAACCCACCTGATGAACGTTCCTTCCCAACGCACCAATCCCCTCCCTCCCTCTAAATATACACTCTCCAATCCATTCACCCATCCACATGGTCATCACCCAAACTCTCAAGAACATCACCTTTCAAATGCCACCCCATCTCCCTCCCTATCCACATTATCCACTTATAGCACCCACCGCTTCGTTTATAATCACCTCTCCAATTCATTCACTACACAGCCAACGGAGTAAAAGCAACGCGCTTGGACTTGTGAAGGTTTGATGTCTGATGGTAAATCAAAACAACCACCTCTCGCATCAAGGAAACTCAAGTGCGAATTCGGCCTTCGGGCTGATCTTCATGATCGAAGTTGCCTCAACCCATGTGAGCTGCAGCCGCTTGGTTTCGCCTAGCTTTACCCGAAAATCAGATCTCAAAGAGGAATGAATGCCAATGAGCATCAGGCGAAGTACGAAGAGGAGATAACATCCAAGAGATTTCCATTGATATTAAACATTAAATTATAAGACATAATACCTCATGGTCTACACACCATAGAGCTATTCGCGCCGGGTCGACAACGTCCTACAAGCCAGCAAAGAAGACAAGAAATACAAAAAAGTAGAAGGAGCGAAAAGAATAAGAAAAAGCAACGGATGGGTACCATAAACATATTACAATAAAATTCATAGCCAAGGAGAACCTATACCAAACGTTCGTTCGCCTTGGGACGCCGAGCGTCCGATCGAAATGGGTAAAAAAAGAGAAGGTGACCTGAGGCCTGATTTGTGATCTTGATGGACGTCAAGAATGGACGAAGGGGATGTGTAGAGGGGAACAAGGATTTGATGGACAACATGGAACGCGGTGCAAGCGGATACCGCAGGTGACCCATCATGCGCTTGAACAAGAAGCATGACAAAGGAACGTCGTGCAAGCCTCAAGGTTCTTCAAGCTCCAAAGCTTCCAGGAGTCCACCACCACAGCAAACCCCCAATACGACGCCACAGAGACGGGAATCGGAATTCCCTCAGGTCCAGCATTACACGCTTGGTGCCTGGCTTCTACCCAAGGAACCGACGCGGACGAAAAAGAAGAGTTGGAAAGACAGAAATAGGTGTGGGTATGCATGACTGGCTTGGTCGGAGATGGGAGGGAGTTTTGATGTCGGCATGGGGAGGAAGAGATGTGGATATCAAGATATCAGGATATCGGAGGGAAGGAAGGGGATCGGTGTTGACTAGCAAACGAAATACATGATTTGGGGGAGAATGCATTCCAGGAGGATACGATGTGATGTACAGCAGGGTTGTTGACATGCATTCGAGTGCGAAATGATGCGACGGGGTATATCTTGGACGACGTTTGGCTAGACAACGGAGCGAGGAAGGAAGTTGATGGAGTAATGGCTCGTTGAGAAGTAGAAAGGGAGAAAACGGAAAAACGGCGGGGAGATTTTGAGAGAAGAACGCGGCGCGGGGTCATGGTGCAGGTCATTTCGATATTGTCGATAATTCAGGTGCTGTATGTATATAAAATAACAGTGATGGACCGAGGTTATAGAGGGAAAGAGAGAGAGCGTGATGGTTAATATGGAAATAGAAGGCGTATATGCATGCTGGCCGAAGATTGGGAACCAAGAGGATGAAGCAAGATCGAGGGGAGGGGACAAGACGAAGGCAAAAATCCGGACATGGGGAAGAGAGTAAAAGGATGCAGAGGATATAAAAATGGCTCATAGGAGACCACATTCTCGCAGATGCAGTTGGAGAAGGATATCCTGTATGGCGCTGAGGACGACTAAGAATAGCAAGTGTCAGCGTTCCATCCATGTGGAGGCGGGGACTGGACAGCTTACATTTGATCTGCTGCGTGTCGGTCGCGCACGTATAGTGGGCGTAGATCTGCTTTGTTGCTGCGCTCTGGTTGAGGGAAACAAAGCGATGCAAAAGGTAGTCGCAGGCGGCATCATAGTTGTCTCCACCGGTGTAGTCGGGGAAGTAGTCCCCTAGTGGTGACCTTGGGAGCTTCTCGGCGAAGAGGTCAATCTTGTTGAGGAACAGAATCTGAAACGGAACACGATTAATGACAGGGAGTCGGCCTTCGGCAAAGGTTGTCTCTTACGATTGATGTTTTTACGAACCACCGGGAATTACATATTGAGTCGAAGAGCGTCAGGGCTTCTTGCATACGATTCTGTAGGGTTTCAGTGAGACGGGGCAAGAGCGGTAGAAGGTAAGCAGGAGAAACATACGACGCTCTCATCTTCATACAGCATCTGGTCATACTCGCTCAAGCTGACCAGGAACACCAAAGCCGTAACATTCTCGAAACAATGTATCCACTTCTTCCGCTCGCTTCTCTGCCCTCCAACGTCGAACAGTTTATACGTAAGTTCTCCAACCTTGAAGGTAGTTTCCGTTATACCCGTGGTCTTCACTCGACTGCGGAGGATATCTTGGTCTGTCGGCATGTACCCCGGGGCAGCCATCCTGTCCATGGCGTTGAAGTAGTAAATGGCGGAGTCGTTGAGCTGGAACTCTCTTGACCGACGGACCGCCTCCTTGACACCGGGATCACGCCACAGGCCCCGGATGGCGTCCCCAACGTCCCGAGGGAGGATATCGACCTCGACCTGAAGCGGTAGAGCCATGATAATTGAACGGCGAGCATCGTTTTGTGGAGCCAAAGCGATGTCGAGCTGGGGCATGGCCTCAAGAATGGCTCTGAAAAGCCTCGGTTCAGCTGGGCTGCAGGGTCGGGTGCGATAAAGAAGACTTACCGCATGGACTGGATGGTATTCGAGAAGATGATTTCCTTATAGGATTCTCGCTCTTGCTCGTTGTAACCGCCGTGGTGGATGAGCTTCATTTGCTTCAGAACCGTTGACTAAAGATGATCCGAGGCCGAGGCCGTCAGCAAATATCCACGCCCTCCCAGTTTCTGCACTGGGGGGTTGGGGGAAGAGGGTAACACACCTTGCCCGACTCTCCAGCCCCCAGCAGCAACATCTTAATTTCATTCTTCGCCATCATCCTGTCCCGCTTCAATTGGTTCTCAATCTCATCGTTGCCTGCAAGGCGTGATGAGTAATTAGAACTGGGCAATAGCTGAAAAGAGCGTAGGCAGACTTACGGGCCTTGGCCTCGTCGTCGACACCGGTAGATTGAACGCAACCCATTATAGTTGAAGAGTAAGAGTTTTTGAAGAATTAGAAAAGGCGAAAAAGCGAATGCTTTGTAGACGAGCAAGCGTTGAAGCTGTCCTCTGAGCGCGCTGAATGCGAGTAAAAGGTGGTCCCTGGAGCGTCGTCGACGGCGGCGGCGGCGGTGGCGGCGGTGATGGAGGTGGTGGGAGGAGGGAGGAGGAAAAAGCGAAGGGGGAGTTGGGTGATTGATGGGAGCACAAGAAGAAGGTCAGACAACCAAATAAAAATTCCCAAAAGCGATCAAAAACAAACAAAACGTAACCAAGCCCTCCCTGCTTACGTGATGGCTTTTTGCAGGCTCTTCTTTCACGCGCACGCCCGCACTTTCCTCCCGACCGACTTTACACTTTTTTTTCAACTCTTGCAATGAAACATTGGATCATTTTCTCCAAGACTCGCAGACCGGTATGCATACGGACCGGGCCACCTACGATGGCGTCGGTCGTCGACAAATTGAGTCAAATCATGAGAGCACCGTCTTTACCTCAACTGTTGATTCTGCCTTATTACAAGGCTAGTCGATGTGTCTTCGCGTCCATAATTGCATAGTAACCGCGGCTCCCGGTAAATTACCAGAAGTTCTAGCTTCAGCCTTGGCGTGAAGACGCCTTTCATCTAAATCAGGTACAAGAGCCCAGACTTGTGCTGACTGTCACTTTGTATCCGTCTGTAACCGATTGACTGAACGAGAAACTTGTCTCTGCTCGGGCCCTCTCAGCACGGAGGTATGTATGCATGAGACGGACGGGCGGACGAACGGACAGTCGTTTGGACGCCGCCCACTGACAGAGACAACACAGCATGTCACCAAAATTAACTTGCAGATGAAACCGCCCCACCCCCATACGGCGCCATGCCAGGCGCTTACCCGCTATCCCGTTCCTCGTCGCACTTCCGAGGTTTCAGGTAGACTTTTTTTTGACACCTTCGTGCAAAGACCTGACATATTCACAGAGATTATAAAGTTTCTTTGCCAGACAGGCCGAAAACTGGGTATACGACCGCATGCTTCCCGATCTCAGGGCGTGTTCAAGACTTGTAAATGGCGCACAACCATACGGCCGCCATTGTGCTGTGTGGTGAAGTATACATACCACTTCCGAATGGAATGGACTAGCCTCCTGGTATCACCGTATATAACTTCCTAGATAGCGTTACCAGCTCCTTGACCTCAGTTCTTCTTGCCTTTACCCTCGAGTGCAATGGGCGAGGAATGACTACCCTGTTGTATTTAAAACGAGTGTATTTTGTCGTATATTATTCCAGGACTCGGTTGGTCTCCCACATCGGCCTCGGACCTTGTACCGAGTTCGGTACAGTCGTCCTTCAAGGGGTCCCCTGTCGTCACTCCTGGCGGGGGCTCAATTATTCTCCTCGGAGTCTAAAACGACCGGAACATCTCCTGCAGAACGCCACCCAGCGTCTGAACCGTTGGGATGCTTGCTATCAGAATGCTTCGCACAGATGCTGGTCAAAGGTAGCCTGGCTTGGACGACCATTGGACCCAAGTCTTGATTTGCACATCAACGTGCTGACCTGAGTGTGAGTATCCTCCCATAAAATAGATGGGTGAACTAACAACCATGACTCGGAAGCTAGTCTCAACCAAGCACTCGGGAAGTTAAAAGGTCAACGAAATATTTCAGGGGACCGCTCATTTCTTAGGGGACCGGGCATCACGGAGGAATGAGCTCCACCCAGCTCGGCGCCAGTCCTCGCCAGTCTCTTTCCTCAAGCTTTCCATGTCGCCTCTTGATCTCCCGAACGAAATCCTACTTGCTATAACGAACGAAGGGCCATATAAATATGGCAACACCTGAGACTACTTGGTAAATGAAGCTTGGTAATAATGACGAAAAATATCTTTACTCCAGAAACAATGACAATCGTAAGGATGGGATAAGGTAATGATAAGGTCATCGATCTTCGTGCGTGTACCATAACGTCTACTTAATCCTATGGATCCTCGACATGACGGGATCTTAATCTTCCTGATCGCCTACTAGAACTTCCCTCTGATGACTGTGTTGGCTCGATTCTTGATGAGGACGAAAGTGACTGATCGGCTATATGTTGGTCGGCACAGCGCCTCCGACGAATAGGTTTTGTAGGAGGTGGAAGATTGGAAGCGGATGTGAGGGGAGTCACTGCCGGAGGGAGGTGGTCCGTTGACGAACTCCCAGCAGCCGAGGAACTCTTCTGCTTTGACATACTAGTATCTTCACTCTTCTGCCTCTTCTGCGTACTCGCGGCTGGACCCAAGCCTTTCCAGCGCTGCCAACCACGCGCTATTTTCGTAGCCTGCCAATCACTCACGTCCGGCCGATTAATCGTGACGAAGACCCTGAACCGTGAAACAGCAAACACCAGAACAAGTCAAGTCAGCGATTGAACATTGAATCTGAATAGGACACAAAAGTACTGACCGGCCATTGTGTTTATAAGCTCTTCCACAGAAATCGATAGGGCCGACACAATGAACATCGGTTTTGACGATCGTAGATAGAAGACGGGCGTGTCGCGTATTGATATTGGCCACCTGAGAATACGATTTACTTTGTTTATGAGCCAGATCAGTTGGCGGTTGATGAGGTAACGCCGTCGGAATGCATGTCCACGCAGGCTTGGCTCCTTTGGGCAGGATCAGTTGTGTGGGTGCGCGACGGGCACGTAAAGCCTGACTGCTTAAGAAGGGTGTGTCCAAGCGGATCTCCTGCGTCAGAAAAGTGGTAACCTCACACTCCACCACTGCCACCGCTACAATCAGTCATACACCGGGTAAGTCTCAAACATTCTCCGAAACCGACAAGCTAAGACAACTCACGATATCGGTTACCATTGACATGCGGGAAGTATTTTGTGATTAGGGATTCCTTGAAGGTAAAGAATATGGCATGGAGACGGCAATACCATGACTGTCCGTTGTGTCGAGCCCAGGGGACATCTCCTCCATATACGAGATTGCCAAGATTGTGCGCTTTCTGGAGGCCGGCCTTGATGAGAGACGGTTCAAAAACATCATGTATTCCTTCGTAGCGAACCTGGTCATGGTAACGCGTTGATTTTCTGAAGCGGAGACTATGATTCTTGATAATTCGCTTGAACATGATCAGCATCGAGACATGCATGATCAATGATTGACTTACTGATGGCGACTCTGCTAGTTTGACGTTGATAGAATGCCAAATAAGATGCTATAAATGGAGATTAACAGGGCTCTGGACATGACACAGAGAATTGGACACGTACTCGTCTTGCCAGGCTCTGCACCTGCCATCGCCGTGAGACTCGAACGTGGTCCTGGCCATAGACATAGAGCAGACTGGAGTATGCATTTGCTTCGTGGGGTTTAACGGCAATGACAAAAACTCCATTGCGAGTATCCATGAACTGTTGTATGAAACGCCTTCACACCATCACAGCAACCTCGGAGTTAGATAATGAAAAACCTCTTGAACAGGGCTCACCATGCTTTTAGTCGAATATTATAAGCAAAAGAATACATCGCCTCAATAAGGCGGCCGCACCGCGAGGGGACCCAGAAAACTTGGGCTTCGGTTAGATCGACAGAAAGGCCTTGAAAAATATAACGATGAGTGCATTAGGATCAATCAGATTGTAACAAGCCTTACCCGCCCGATGGAATACTTCGTTAATGGAATAAACGCCAAACCCCAGAAAGAGGGCCCGCTCTTTTCGTATGACCGTGATCGCACAACCATCCTTTGCAGATGATTGCCGGCTCTCCATCCAGCTCGCAATTTGGTCAACGACAGTGTCGAAGTCTTCGAATATGTCAAGATTCATCTCGATAGGCAACTTATCAAGGGTTTTTGCCCAATGTATCTGTTTAACGTATAGAAACCCAAAGGGATCAGTAGGATACCGGAGGATTGGAGATTTAAAAAAAATGTACGTCAAATAGAAAATCAAGTGTTGAAAAAAGCAGAACATAATCGTCAAACTGCAAGGCGATGGCGACCTTGAATGGTCGATCCTGAAACAAATGTGATGGTTAGAAGAAGTGGAAGATACGTAAGTATGAAAGGGTGTCAGATATATTGCGCACCTTCTTGGGAACGGGATACACTTCGCGGTCCCATTGTTCCTTGGATATGATTTGCAGCATGGTGTGAGTGAGAGTCTGAACCTGTCAATAGAAAAGCAGAAAGAGTCAATATGGTTGAAGATGTAATCAAAAGATTGTACTTGTACTTGAAGCCAAAATCCAGCCGACGGCTGAGTGAAATGAATGAGGACGTTCCTTGGGTGAAAGCGGACTTCATTGATCTTTGGTCTTTTCGCTCCCTTACGTGTATCCGCACACGACGATGGAAAGAGGTTGGATTTTGCCGACGGTCCACGGAGAACGGGTTTGTTATGAAGCACTTGGAAGACTAAGCCAGCTTTTTGACGGGGACCAGAGCTAGCCAAACGTTCTTCTCTGTCAGTAGCATCAGCGTAGATGCGGTTGAGCGAGAGAGATCGGTTGGTTCGAATACAGTATTGCGTCCACTGCTTAAGAGTGTAGTAGAACGTGTAGAGTTCCGCATATTCGGGCATTATTGCGAGCACAGAGGAAGTGGAGGGAAGAGGGAGGAGGGAAGAATTCAAAGTGAAAAGGCTTTGCCACTGGGCATGAGCCAAGGCAGCCTCACTGGAGCCTCAAGGCCTCGGCCTCATTGGGCATCGAATCCATGACCTCAACTTCAAGGCCTTAGGATATGAAGAGGGTCCATTTCCCACGATCAATTGAAGGATTCCCACAGTCAATACTGGGACCACAAATTATTCCGGGGCAACCAGTGGTTGGATCAGCTTTCTGAGACATGGAGCTGAGAGATATAGGTGTATGGACTCACAACTCTCATTTCTAGACCTTAGCCAGTTGTTTCACATCCTCCAGAGGCCGACGAAGTTATGAGCCGAAGCATCAGTAGGGTTCATTCAAGTTTCCTTTCCCACGGTCAATTGAATTGATGAGTGATGAGTGGCGGTGAAGGTGTGTGCCTCGCGAAGTAATAATGCTAGAACTGGCGGGAGAGTCAAAGCGGAGAGAGAGTCGAACCTGCGTGGACGGCGTTCAGTGTCAGTATCTATAGGATGGCGAAGTTTATCAGTCAATTAGTGGTCATCAGAGGGTCGAAGTCGAGGTTGAAGGCAAATACTTAGGCGACAGAAATGAGAGCGAAATAAGGGCAAGGGCTTCGGAAAACGGAAAGATGCTCGTCGATTCATAAGTGCTATGATTTGTTTCGAACACATGTATTTATACAGGAAAGTACGGAGTCGGAGTGGCTAGCTTTAAAAGCAAAAAGAGGGTAGATGTAGAAGTACGAAAACCAAGGAGGAAGATTAAAGAGGGCAGGCGTGTTGGAAGTGCGGAAGTAGAAAGGAGCGAAATGTGATCGGGTGGAAAGGCGAGAAAGGGGGAAAGAAGGGAATCTCGAGGCCAACCATTGGTGGGAAACAAACTATAAGGCCAGATAAAAATCCTTCTCATCATCGCCATCGGTAGTGACTTCGCCATCATTACCACTGTCTCCGGTTTCGGGACCATCATCGGTATACGCATGGGAGTTGCTTGCAGAGGCGGCAGGAGAAAGTGAGGCGGCAGGAGAAAGTGAGGGGGAAGGGGGAGGCGAGGGGGAAGGGGGAGGCGACGGCGACGGCGAAGTTGAGGATGAATCGTGAGTTTGTGGGAATGGGTGACGGACATATCTATCCCAGCTATATTGGTTGGGCATGAGTCGAAGGTCGTTGCGAGTAAGGCAGCAAACACTCACGTCTCGAAGCTGAAAAAAGCCGGTCCTTTGCCCGCCAAAACATATCCAAAGTAAAACTCTGATTCTTCAATTACATCCTCTGCGGTGCGTGACAGGCCTTGTACTTCGGAGCCAGGGATAGGAACCCGCAGACAAGTACGATCTTCCCCCGAAAGGGACCTAAGTCCCGATGGAAATTGGGTTTTTCGATCTTTCGGATAGAAGGTATCATCCTTCTGCCCAGGCCATTTTTGCAATCCGTTTTGGATGTTCCTCAGATAATTACCTTGAGTAACATTGACCGACAATGAGACATTATTGTTGAGAGTCTCTTGGGGAAAGAGAGAGTAGGCGGAATGCGATGAGATAAAATTCATTAATGACGCTGTGATAACAATCATGAGATAGATCGAGGTAGACAGCAAGTGATGGGACATACTAGAGGCCGTGGCTAGAATGCCGCACAATGCGCTCCTTGAGCAGACGTGGACGTAAATCTCCCTGCCCTCAGGCGTTCGCAAGTTCAAGTGGACTAACTTGTCCGGCAAGGCGGCGAAGGTCGACACAATTGAATCAGGCTCTCCGCGACGTAGGACGAGGCCACAGTATTCGACGTCACCATGGCTGGCGGGACTGTAGGTTAAAGATGGTAACTCTGAGAGCTCGCATTTGAGGACCTGAGCGGCCGACTTCCCAGCAAAGATCGGCATGTCGAGCTTAATACCTACATCTGTAAGCCAATTGAGGACTGATTTGGCGTTTTCGTGATATACAAACAGGTCGACTGGAGGGAGTTTGCCGAGTTCGTCCGGGGTCTCAGGCATATCAAGAGTGATATAAGACTGCGCGAAAGTACCGCCGATGAGTAGCCCAGTCGTTGCTTGGAGCGACCGAAAGCTGGAGACGTCCTTCATGGGTATGAAGGAGGTCAATGCTTTTTCAAAGTCTCGACGCCTGGGCAGGTGCTGATCGACGTATTCCTTCATCTCCCTGCATGACCTGGATAGCCGAAGCAGAGAGACAACCGTAAGGCCGCACAAGAGACCTTCTAGAAACGGAGTCGACGTGTAACACATTGATGTGAGTACACCATTGCGTTGGCGAAGAGGAAGGCTGAGTTGGCTGAGTTGCCGTTCCACGATCTACAGGGAAAAGAGTGTCAGAACGAGTGGTCACGAAGGGCGATGGATCTGAAACGTACCAGAGGAATGGGGTCAGCTTGGCAGCACTAGAATAAAGGATCATCCATGAAGAGTCATGAGTTAAGTGAAGAAACGGATGTGGAAGGCGAGACACACAGTGGGTTGATTGTCTTTGCACATTGTTGAGGTGAAAGTTGAGGACTTATTGGGGGGGGGCTTCAACTGCATTTTATACCTGTGAGACGAACGGCGGCAGGCAGTATTCAACTGAAAACGGAACGAGAAATCCGAGGGTTCATGATCCTACACACTTTGAGTCTCCCACATTCAGGTAAGACTTTGTTTCAACGCCAACACGTTGGTGGAGATGGGATCTTGAATTCAATGATCCAGAAAATTGAGGGTTGGAAGAGAAAGGAAATCCGAACGACAGCTGCAGACATAAATCCGATTGAAAGGAAAGGACAATTTCGGCGATAACGTAGACTTCGGCTGTTCTACCGTGCGTGGATACATAAACCAGTCGGATAAATTTGAATTTACTCAATATAGTAAGTCTGAGTATTTATGCTACAGCATCGGTGGCTGCGTTACGAGCATCCTCGTCAACGCTCTCATCAGGGACTTCAACAACCCGAACGGTAGGGATGACTATTCTGAGTCTGTCGTTAAGCGGGAGGATTGAGATGAGTAGAAGATATAGACGTACAACTTGTGGTTGATGAACGGTTTTCCTGCCCCAAAAAATTCATATTGGAGGTTCACTCGTGCGCTGCCATAGATAAAATCGTATCGGCGAGAGAGACGAGGCATCGCAGGTAGAATGGGAACGATCAGGGATTGATGCGAACCCACAAGGCGAGAGCCGGCTTGGAAAATAGAGCCTGCATGTCGTTGGGCAGCGACTTCATTTTTGATGTACCTCCAGCCGCGGTATCGATACTTTTTATGCGCACACTTGACCTTCTTGTCATCGGCATTGAATGCCAGGCTTAATTTCATTTTGATAGTTTCTTGTGGGAATAAGCAATAGCAGGAGTGCGCCGTGGCAAAGTTCATAACATGCGCTATTGACAGAAATCAGCATGAGATTAGTGTTTGGAGGAGCCACGTACAACTGTGAAACCTTAGAATACAGTCCATCACGTCTCCAATGCAGATGACCAGCTGGATTTTGGTCTCCTTGACGGATGTAAAGTCGACCACCGTGAGGATATGCGGTGAAGTGTAATAGCACCCATCTACAAACGAAGAGGGCCAGAAGTTAACGTCGGGAAAGACGATGCCCGCCATCCTCGCCTGAATCTCCGGTGATGCTGCGGATCGAACATCCTCCAGTGTGAGTCTCAGAAGTTCCTGTAGCTTCCTCCGAAATAACCGCTGAAATGAAAGCGGTTCTAACTGGAACTGGGCAACACAACCGGACAGCAGGAGCCAAGCGGCTACATACTCTGCCCCGCGGAGGTCGACGTATAGATCCAAGTCCTTGGACTGGGAATTACCCGCCGTCAAGAAATTCAAGACGGTAGACCCGGAAATAACCAGCCCAGTGAGAGCCTGCATTTCACGAAAAGGAGCAAAGTGTCGTTCGTGAAAATGTTTGGCAAGAAGACGTCCGATTGAATGAATATTGTTGAGAAAAACTAAATAAATAAGATATTGACGGTGTTAGTAAAGCGTCACACGCAGAGATCAGAGATAATCACGCACAGTCCTCAGGGAATGCTGCTCGCTCAGCTTCAGTGCGAGCAGATGAGGCGTCGACATGGGCAGGGATATTCTGTGAGTATTTCATCAACAAACATTTAAGGGGATGCGTATTGAAAACGGTAAAAAACTCACATATTGGGTTGAGGAGTCAGCCATGGATGCGAGATGGAAGAAGTATGGAAGTATGGTAGAGTGCGGGGATGGTCCTAGAGCAACAGACTGGATTTTATACGAGACAAACCTCTCCTCACCCCACAGCAGGAAACCTGAAGGTTGGGATGAGGTGTTGCGGCGGTGCGGCAGTCCGACTGTGTAGGATCTTTGGAAGATACACAGAGTGATTCTCAATTATCTCAAAAAGCGCCAAAAAGTGCTACGCATCAAGGAAGGCTACCCGAGACCACAGTGATTCTCTACCCAAACGGTGCGATCTTAGAAAAAAAAATAATTATGTCTCGTAACTCGTAAGGCTTACGGATTTCTGGCCCGTCTCATTTGCGACGCATAAACAGCACCAGCACCGCATGAATGCATAGCTGCGGGTATCGGGTCCGTCATGTCCACAGCCAGAAAAGCATCGCCGTCTTCATGTCTCGTAAGTCTTGAATGAATTTGGTCGCTCAGAGCTCAGACCAAAGGATCCATTCTCACGCAGTCACTCAACTCCACTCTTACGAGAATACAAAGTCGCCTAGAGAAGAATGTATGTGGCATCAAATCGTCAGCATGACATTTAAGCGAGAATGCAAAGTTTTCCGTGGGACAATGTGGCGTCAAGGATCTCTCATGTTCTTTGGTTTTGAATGACTCACATACGCTTGACCCTTCCATTGGCTTCGATGGGGCCCCGCAATCAGTAGGGACGAGCAGATGAAACACCTTCTTCGGGTTAACAAAAGAACTCCGGTTGAATTGATTTAGTATTGAGCGCTCCGTCTGAGATATCGCGGCTGGAGAAATGAATAGAAAGACTTGGATGTAAAGGACCAGGCCACTAGGACACCACTCAGGCCATGCGGAGAGAGAGGGAGATAGCAGCCGATCCGGAAGCGTTTCCGAGCAACTCCTTTCATGATCGCCGCTCAAACACGCTTGGTGGTGTACTTACCAGGTTTTGATGTAACATGAGAATCCCACCACAAACTAAATCCTTAGCTAATTGGCTGTGAAATGTGAAAGTGTTGTTGATCAGGGAGAACAAAGGACACCGCGTGAACCTATCACGCTTGATGCTATCCATGAAGAAAGACACGTCTGATGGACGCATTTGAATATGGATGAGAGGGAAAATCAACGGATGGCATTGAGAGTATCATATCTATTTATGTGGACGCCAACACTTAATCGTCATCCTCCGTAACCATCCGATAGTAATTCGCAAGTCCATTTTTGTCTTCGTAGCGATACCATCTACGAAAAGGTCAGGTTATCCTGGGAACGAAAGAGGTAACTACCTACGTGTCGTACGATATGAACGCAGGACCGTTGTTGAAAGTAATAAACCCCAGGTAGAAGGAGGACTCTTCCAATGACCTCTCATGTCGGTTTTCAAGTAGAAGACCTTGGGTAGACAGAGGCAGTCGTAAACTGTTATCCGCTAGAGTGCGAACACCTGGCTCGAATACTTGCAAATCATCACAATCCTCTTGTGATGAAAGGTGTCTTGATGCGCGAAGAGGACCAGCTTCACGTAGTTGGTTGTGATAATGACCGAATGTATCCAGCAAGCGGGCCGCAAACCGCCTGTTGAGCGTCTCATAAGGGAAGAGACAATAGACGTGATACGCTGAAATGAAGTTCATCATTGAAGCTGAGAAATGATCGAATTAGATCAGAAGACGAAAAGAAATGTGTAAGGGAGACTTGCTTGAGGACCAACTTAATATTCCAGCCAAAGCACTCTCGCGACATGCATAGACAAAGAGTTTTGCACCATTAGGGAAGCGTAGCTCCATGACGGTGACGAAGGCACTGTCTCGGACGTCACCAGAAGCAATGATGTCGGCATGCCTCTCCCGGGTGGTGGGTGAATCACAAATTACGGTACCACAGAATTCTTTCCTTCCATTGTTTGGTGCGAGAGGAGGTTGCGGTAGGAGTGACGCCCTCGGAGTCCGAAACTCGTAGAGTTCTTCCGTTGGCTGACCAGGATACGAAGACAAGTGATGTGTGCAACCGATGCCCACAAACCATTCTGTGACTGAAACCGCGTCAATATGGTGCACAAATACACGAAGGGACTTTATTCGAGGTGGCTTGGTCTGCCAGTTGATCATCTTCAGAGCGGTGGTGCCTCCAATTAAAGATCCAGTCTTAGCCTGCAACGTCCGAAAATTGGCAACCTCGCTCAAAGGCATGAAAACAGATAACGCGTGGTTGATGTTGCGCTTCTTGTCAAGAAAAGCCTTCGTTTGGAGGTGGTTAAACCTGCAAGTCAGAGAGAAGTGGACGGCGTCAATGGGAGCAAGCCCCTCCAAGATGAGCTGCGAGGCGTCGGGAGCCATGTCGAGCAGTGTGGCCAGAGGATTCAAAGGTACGTTCTTGACTGTATTATGCAGTGCCTGTACGAAATAGTGTTAGACAAATCTCGGAGTTACGTTTCAAACATTCATGACAAACGACAAATTTGTTGGACCAGGCCTTAGGCTTCAACATCTGTCGGACAAAAGTTCATTGGTCACGGATGCGACTCCAAGACTAGCGTCACTTACAAACCGATGATTACGTCCAACCATGGATGATGGAGTTCTGCCCCGACAGTCTCTGGTTTTATTTGAGTGGCAATTTTTATGCGGCTCTGGTTCATCGTAATGGCGGGCTTTTTAACAGATTGGAGGGGGACAATTCCATGGGATCCAACGTTAACCGGAATTTCAAGCTGGAGAAAGACGCGGTGTTGTGCCGATGTTGTGCAACAGCTACGAAGCGCAAACGAAGCGGCGTTAGGATGTAACAGAAGCGGTCCGCGACACTCCTCTCTTTGACAGTTCAACATTCAGGGTTCAAGGGCATCCGAAACGGAGTGAATTACAACTAGGACTAGCGCCGATCTAGATTTCCGAGTACCACGGGTGGTAACAAGTCTGTCCTACGAAGTCTGTCCTACGCCTCAAACGAACACTAATATGGTACGCATGCCTAATGTTTGTTTGTTTATTCACATTACCTGTCTGTAGACCATGGTACATAATGAATTAGTGGTACGGAGACAAGGAGACGACATGAAAGCATTGACCCACCCGACGTAAGACACAATGGCACCACTTGACTCATTCCCAGCAACGAACGTCAAGTTAAAAACATACTGGCTGAGTTCCTCATCCATGACATTGTAGACACGGTGAGTCAATTTTGCCATGGAAATGAACGCAGTATTTCCCTCTTGCTTTGAACGGCGCCCAGGCTTGAATACACCCAGGCGGCCAGCCTCGGTTCGACTAGAGATGATCGATATTCCATAGTCTTTATACTTTGCGAAATCTTCATCTTGATAAGTAGCTGCAGGCTGAAGTAGCAAGCCTAAGCCGCTAACAATGGTTTCTTGAGGGAACAATGAGAAACACATATTGGCGGTGATGACATTCATCAAGGAGGCTAACCAACGTTAAGCAAGGCATCACACGCATAATGAGATGAATGACTTACTAGTCTGAAACGCTACGATTAGAGAGGATAAAGGGCAGACATAGATAATGAGGCTGATGCGGGTACCAAGGGGTCCTCTGAACGGGACCACAGTGTAGATGTGCTTGAAACGACCAGGCTCTTGGCCATGTTCAAGCCCATCATTGGGAGAAAGGTAGTGAGAATGGTTGTTTGCAAGGAAAGAAGTCGAAGGCGATGATGTCAAATGGGATTGTCCGGCGATCGTCTTCATGACATCAGTGAAGGTAGTCGGATCGCCAGTGGGAGTCAACGCAACGCAATCAAGGTCTTCGAGCCCGCCGCCAGCGAGTGATGAGGAAGCAAAAGAGGCGTATAACTCGAGATCATGACCGAAATCTGAGGTCATGTGAAAGAATGAAAACGCCGAAAACCCAGAGATTACCATGCCAGACATTCCTTGCAGGGAGCGAAAAGCATAAATTTTCTCCGGGCGGAAATGTCCTCTGAGACACCTTTCGTGCGACCAGATGTACGACTGTATTTCGCGATCTTGCAGAGATGCACTTTGATCGGAAAGACGAAATTGTTCCTCATCCGAAGGGGGAAAAGGTACATGAGAATGAACCGATGGTCTTGGATTCAACTAGGGATTTCATCATTGAGAGAGGACTGGTGTTGGAAATTAACGACGTACCGAGGGCAGGGTATTAACCGATATGTCTCCAAGAGGTTGACGTCCAACTTGAAGATTTTGACGTGGACGTCCAAGGCGTTGACGTGGGCGTGGGCGTAAAGGAATCATGTTGAGGACGATATCAGCGACGATTGACTCAGATTCAATGAAGGGGAGAAATCAATGTTCCGATGGAGGGAGGCAGACGATGGGGTTTATTTTGTTGTGGATTCCAAGGACAAAGCCTGATTGACTCCAAGTAGTCGGACCGGCGAGCCAGATAGATTACGGCCATATGAACGCGTAAGTTGTACAAATGCAAAGAAGATGATGGAGAAGAGGTATACCAGGCCAGGTTCAACAGGCTATGGGTGAAAACACGAACTGGGGAGTGGCAGCATTCCGTTGATGAGATGCGGGTATAATGAGTGATTGTAAGCAAATTTGGTACGGCGAGTACAAAGGAAGTATAGAGGGAGGTCTCAAGGCGCAGGGTCAGATTGAGAAAAAGCAAAGGATGAGACGATGATGCGAACACATTGGGGTCACTAGTAAGACGGACCCACGGGCTCCACGGGCTCCAACTCCAAGTGTATCGGCGATTGCGGCTGCGTACTAAGTCCACGAAAAAGAAAAGTGTTATGTGCACTGCTTAGCGGTGGACAACCAGCGACATGTTGGGTATCAAGTTTGTAGATATTAACGCTCAAATGGAAGCCCACTTTATTCGCGCGAGGGTTGCCACACGCTCGCTCGGCTGCGCTTCAGGTTTGGGATGACCTGATCTCATTCATGCCTACCTGTCATAGAGATTAGGGTCATACAGGCGGTCACCCGAGCTTCGCGAAGTGATCAAATGCTGCGGTTGTTCCTTAGTTCCTTAACCCTTGATCTGTCAGAAGTTACTACCACGAAACCCGAAACCGTTGTCATCAAGGATGTCTCTTTTCGTACACAAAATATTTGTTCTCTATTCAATCACAAACTTTGGACATTGGAATCAATGTATTCTAGGAGGAAGGACGTGGTCCTCAGTTATCGTTTAGTTTTTGCTTTTTGGATGGGCGAAATGCATCCAAATCGTCAGGCTCTTCGACAACCCCGTCCTTAACTTGAACAGACAAAGGTACACTGGGTATGCTGCGAGGTTCAGGAATTTCGGGCGACTCCGCAATGATGGACAATTTGTCCATCTTGACGCGATACGACTTGCGAAATGCAAGTATAAGTAATGCACGGATTGAGAATTGAGAAAACAAGAAGGGGAACGAAACATACTTTCTTCTTGTCCTCCGTACTAACGAAGCAGTCAAAGGAAACGTTGGCAGCAACCATCGTACCCGGTCGTAATTTGTTGTACGCATCCCAGGGTGGGATCAGCTTGTTCTCCATGTCATAGAAGTTTTGTTGGACAAGCTTTGACTTGCGAAACTCGAAGTATTTCCCTCCGAAGTCTGGGAGAAGAGTGGGTTCATACAAGGCGTTCGGTCGGATTAATGCACCTGTAAATGGGTAGAACTGGTTGTGAGTCTGTGGGTGGGCAGAAAGCATCGCAACGAACCGCTCGGATAAATGATCGAAGCATTTGTACCATCTTCTTCCTCACCACCAATCTGGCGTACAACCCTTGGGTCTTGCAGGCCACCGTGAGGCACCTATTGAAGAGATTTCAGAGAACGTGAACGAAAAAATGGCTGGATGCTAACGGTATAGATATAAGGCGTGGATAGCGCGATGGCGTTGATTCGACCCTCTTTGCCTTCAGTTGAGCGGGTGGCGGGAAAGCTTTCTGTTCCCTGATCAATGCAAAGGTTATACCACTCCCATCAAGCTTGGCTGAGGAAAAGGACGCACCTCGCCGATCAGCGTCTCCATGCTTGCCATGGCCTGTTCCAATAAAAATACCTGCTTCATAAACAACTGTTTGATGGCATGAGGGGCAATGGTAGGTGCTCGTAGCATCAGAACGTTCTTGACTTTGCTCCCATCGCGAATGAACTTGAAATCCTGGACAGAGGGTTTAGCGAACATCGCACCGGTAACCACAGTAAAGGACGAAAGTATGGTGCTCACTTCTGCCGTTGACCCTGAATAATGGTTCCCCTTCGCAGAGAGTCTGGTTCCCTGAAGGTTAGTTGCTATTTCACCAAAACAAGTGAAAATCGCGATGGACCCGTTGTCCCTTGCACAAACAACAGAGTTAGCATTTCCGCGGACAGTCTTGAAGTCGCGATTTAATTCTGCAGTGGCGAGCATCTTGGGCCTACTCTGTTCAGAAAACTTGGCGTCAAGTATTTTCTTGTACAAGTGTTGATAGATGCCGTCTAACAACATGATCAATAGGACCACCGTAACTGAAGCGTAAAAAACCACCTTCATAGAATCTTTGACGGTAAAGTAAAGGTTGGTCGGGGTACATGGTGAGGACCTTCTCAGGAAGCATGACACGGTAGGGTGTTATGTTGAGATGTAACTCGACATCGGTTTCTTTGATGAGTTTCGCTCGCGAGATAGTAATGGCATCAGGCTTCGAGCGTGGATGAGTGGGATCGCCCTGAATTGCAGGCGGCCCACGAACCTACCAAATGACACTGGTCAAATCAAAAGAAAACAAACAAAAACGACGACTCACATCTACACTTTTGTCAGCCTCGGGACGGACGACATCGTCAACAACCGTGGCATCTTTGGGAGCTTGTGATAATAGAGCTTGTTGGGATACCGCAGTGGTGCCGATATTATTGGTGGTACGATCTTCTTCAGGAGACATGCGTGATCTCTTGTTAGAAGTACGAGTCATGTCTGAAAATGCGTTAAATGAGAGGGGAGCGTGAAAACCAATCTTTTAAGAGGGAATTTGTTAGTATAAAGCAGTTTTATCGCCGACGACACGACACACACGGCACAATACGAAGATCCTACGCAACCGACAACTCAAACGATGATTCAATGGGGGTATGGCCAGCACCACTAGCATAGCTCCCATGCGGAGAATCTCAGCGCTCAGGAACCTGAGTAGCGGTGGCGATTCTCGCCTTCTCCGATGTCAATGTTGGATACCAGGCTCTGCACGAAGAAATTTTCCTTACACATGCCGGCAAACATAGATCCCCTTTCAACACATCCAGTGCAGGATCGCTTGAGGTCCGCAAGAATGCGCGTAAGTAAGTACGTGGGGATTGTACGTAATTCCTCTCGGGTTTTCAAACAAAAAAGGAGTCTATTGCTGTGGTGGTCATAACAAAAAGAGGGTATTACAGGGACTGTTACACAGAATCTCGGGTACGCTTCCCGAATTCATTTAGACCAGAAGTGACAGAGATGTTAAGTTTCCGTAATGAAGAGTTGGCGTGTTCAACCTCTTCAGGTTCACCATACTTACAGATTGTCTGCAAGCATAATATCCGCAACCTATCCGCCTCAATCCTCCTGTCCTGTGAAGGCCTACAGCGTATTTTATTCAATCCAAAGGGTCGCAGCAGTAAAAGGCCATCCAGGGACTTGACGCGCGACAGCATTACATAGACACTTTCAATCCCTCTACAGGATTGAAGGTCAACAATGACTCTGGTCAATGTCATTCCCTCGGCTTTATGAGCGGTAAAAGCGAATCCGGGCATGAGACAAAGTTGCCTACGCTTGAATGTGGTAGATTTCTTGGCGTCAAATGGATGAGCAACCGTAATATACGCATCATCCTGTAGTACTGGGACCTCCCCTGGTTCTAAGCCGGGAAACTTGACTTTCGAATTGGGTAGGGAGACCGTACAGGAGATGGCCACTCGTTCTCCAAACTCGTTTTTCTGATATCGGATTCGACGGAGGGTTCCCAGAGTGCCGTTGGCAATACCGGATTCAACAGCGTAATTATGAGTGATCATCACGGGCATGCCTTCAACCAACGGCAGTTTTCCCATTCGCTGATGAGCGCGACCTGAATCAACTCTGTTCAAGTGCGTACGAAGCTGTTCTGTAGTGAAAGATCGGCCCTTGCACGTGTCATCGGCGTAGTACCAGTGAAGCGGTTTGTTGTGCGTCGCGGCAAAAGCGGACGCAAGGGCAGAATTCAGTGCGTCCTTCATGTCATTGGAATAGACGAGTACTGGTGTGTTTGACCACTTGTCAGAAAGCCAATCGGGATTGACCGTCGTGATAAGGCGTGAATTCAGCTGAAAGTGGTCCTCCTCGGTGCAGGCACCATTGCGTACGCGGTTGAGCAACGAGACAAAATAAGCATTCTCCGCGCCTGATTGTCTCATCACTTCAGTCAATTCAATGACACAATCGACTTGCAGCCACAAGTTCCTGCCCAATAAAGTGGAATCGTTTGGACCGAGGAGACTACGTTTGTTGGAGTCGAATTGCGTGAAAAGCGGCTGTTGCTTCACGGGCGGTATCTGAGCGAAATCGCCGCAAAAGATGACGTTGACGCCACCGAATGGTAGATGAGAGCCTTTGGCGGTCATAAGAGCTTCGCTGATATCGTGCAACAGAGCACAGCCGACCATGGAAATTTCATCGATCAAGAGATAATCAATGTCCTCCCATTTTGACATCAAATTACGAAGGGATTTGGAGTGGCCCTTGCGTTTGCCTTTCTTTAGTTCGCTGTTGAGACTGAGCATAGAATGTAGAGTGCCACCGCCAACATGTACAGCGGCAACTCCAGTGAATGCTGCAATCGTAAATCGATGGGATTGACTGCGCCTAGCGAAAAAGTCTGTCAGTGCGTGGATAACACGAGATTTGCCAGTGCCACCAGGTCCCATGAGGAACATTTTTAACTGTTCTGGTTGAGTTTCAAGGGTGTGATTAGCGACAATACGAAAAGCACGCCGCTGCTCTTTGTTGAGTGTATACTCAGTCTCTACAACCGCGACCAGTTCTGTGCCAGAGAGAACAGGGACATGAGATCCAGAAACGATTGAAGGTGATTGAAGTATGTAGATGCTTGCTTTTTGCACGCGAGCAAGAGACGCCTGCGTATCAAAGGATGACTTGATGGAGACGGATTGATCGGATGGGGAGAGAGCTGCCAGTTCTTTATAAGCCTTCTTCCATTTCGCCTCCAGAGACTTTTCAGGTTGGTTCCTAGCATGATCCACTAGGGTCACGTTGTCAGAATCTTCGTCCGTAACACCCCCGTCCGCTTCCAAATCCTGTCCCTGTATGAGTCCAGACTCTACAGCGAGTAACAAGGACTCAGTAACGCCAGAACGCATCTGTGAGGTAATGGCAGCACGAGCTCGATCAACACTTTCTAGATGGTCCAACATCTCCACCTCATCGACAAATGCATCGACGTTGTCATCATCGGGGTTGGCAGAGACAGCCTCGCTAGCAAAGGCAACTGAACCGGCCTTTCGTGATCTCCTCATAGCATCATAGTGATCATCTCTGCTATCTCTGCACTCGTGCAGTAATTGCATGTTGTTGATGACAAAAAGGGCATGCGGAGGGATTGAACGCAAATACTGATGATATGCGTCCTCCCATGACTCTGTACCAGCCTTCAAGTCTGAAACATGGCGCCAAGGCTTGAACAAGATGAGCATGACTTTGGCATGCCGCGTAATGGTTTCCTGCCTATCTCGTCGCGGAAGAGCAGGTCCAATAGGAACTGGAACCTTGACCCGTGGGAGAACGGAAAATCCATGGGTGGTTCGGTCACGATGGCCAGCAAGGAAAGGGTGTATTTTCGAGGAGTTGTTGCTTTGGGTACGAGTTTTGCGTAATTGTGCCACGGTGTCCCAGACAGAAAAGCGATCGAGTGTCTTTGACCGATACACGTAGTCTTCCACTTGGACTGCTACCGGAGTCAACACACCGTCATCATCAGAATCGAAGACCATTTCACCCCCGTCCATGATCCCTTCTAAATGATCACTCCCTGTAACCTCTTGCATGCGATTGAGTGAACGATCAACATAGCTTTCAAAACTCGTCCAGTAAAGGGTACAGAAAAGATGGCTTGTGAAATGATCTTGCAGACCGAGCAAGTACGTCGCCACAAAGGGGGCTGACAATTCCTGACGAGAGATCATAGAGCTGGCACATTTCTGTAACAGCTGTTTGGAACGAGCATATAGGTCGGAGCCAACATTATTGGTTGCCTCGGTACGACGAACTGCGAGTTCCAACGCCGCATATGAATTATAGCTTTTTTCGTCAGGCTTGGTGATATAGTCGGTGACATAGTACAAAGTTGCTTTGGCAGAGACTCCCGATCCGATAAACTTGATGTCCATGTTACAGCGCATGGCCTCCAAGATAGTCGGATTATAGTCATTGACAAGGCCTTCATCACATCGAAGAAGGATCGCTCCTTCGGAGTCTATTAAGGAATGTGGTCGTGCCCTATCAACGGAGATTCCAAACCGACACTCGCGATTTGTGCCGGAAGAGTATTTGTAACATGTATGGGAATGTCTATGATGTTGGCACGCCGTCACTATGTTATGTAAGTCCTTGGTTCGTTTTACGGGTGACGGTGACAGACGGGGGTGGACCGAACGGATTGCTGAGGGGTGAACTGTATCAGAAGGAACAGTCACTTCAGGAGCAGGTGGGGTGTGATTGTGGATGATGTCTTCAAGATATCTGAGAAAGGTCGACGCAAATGCTTCGTCAGAGAGGAGCCTGCGCTTTACTTCGTCCGGATTCAACGCACCATCCAGCCAGACTAGCATATGACAGTGAAGGGTACCTCGACCTTGAGCCTCAACACAACCATAATAGGCATTGGTAAAGCCTAGGACACCACCAATGCTGTGCTCATCGTAGCCATTGGAGCGATATCCAAGTAAGCAGTGAATGAAGGCCTTCATGTAAAGATTGAAGAACGAAGCGCCAATACAGGGATTTTTGGCAACGAGAAGAGCCTGTGTCCAAAACGACGGGATTTCAGATCCTTTCATGTCATCAATATTGATATTGGCACCAGAAAGGAATTTGACGATAGGGTTGTAGACGTCGGCAGGATTGAGTGTGATGAAAAAAGACGGCAGGCCTTTTTCTAACATCAACGCGCGAAGCTGGTTTCTCATGGTGATTTTGCCAGACGGAGAACCTGAAGAAATCCTGGTTAGGAGCCGGCTTATATGCCGAAGGGAGTAACATACCGGGCACGCTTCGGTTGACAACATTGACCTCTTGCATCAGCTTGAAGACACGGGACTCCTGGTCATTTGCAGGGGCGAAAGATCCTCCAGCTTGGAGGCGCTCGTATATACCACGAACTGTTTCCGAAGAGATCGATGTCAATTGCGCTGCAATGTCGTGGAACGAAGATTGTTTGGTCCGAAGACTGATGCGTAGAAGACTTTCTCGCCTTTGTAAGATATTAAAGGCGGAAAACATGAATACATGGTGTTGCTGAAACCGTCGGTCGAAACGATTCAGCAAGTGCTTGACGTGAACCGACATTGACAACGAGATGGAGCGAGCTTTGTCTTCGAAGCCACCAATTCCATAGGGGAAAAGTGTTGGGAACATCATGGGAAACATACGCGGATTGTCGAAACTGTTGACTGGTGTAGGGTCGTAAGGAATACGAATGAAATTGCCACGATTCTCTTTCAAGTGTCTCAAAGCAGCCGCACGGATGACGTTTGGGGCTGCCAAAGGATCGACGCCAGCAATAAGAACACTGTCGAACGGTATTTCGTGCTCCCCATTAACCTCTTCTTCAGGTGCATCATACCTGGACACCAGGGTCGTCGCCCTTTGAGAAAGCTCAACCCGTTGGACATGGAGGGGGAGGAAGCCAAGGCGCTGGACCTCGGCTATAACGGGGAGGTTAATTTGGATATGTCGATATAGCGGATTATTGGCCTGTAACCAGCGAAGCGCTGCAATGATCTTGTCTCCTCGGACGGCCAGCGGTGTACTTTTGAGCAGAGTCTCGTCCGATAAAGTCATGGATCCAACGAACATAACACAGATAAAGGAGGCCATTTCAGCAATCGATGGAGGTAGAATGCGAGCAATGCTATTAGCATCCTGTGGATACACAATGACGTTCCCCTTGATTGCCTTTTGATGGATAGGACTTGACCGATTGCCTTCAGTCTCCCGAAGTTGAATGACCATGCACTTGGTACGACATAGGGCAATCATAGCTTCTTCAACGACGGAAAGGTCAGACAACACAGGTGGCACAGGCCCAACATATGTGCCATTGGCTAGAGCGCATGCGGGCAACCGTCGTTTGGCTAAGGCAGAATGACACGACGAGCACACATCAACAAAGATGTCCTGGAGCGTCGTGGCATTGATGTTGTGAACGGCTGATGGGTCTATCAAGTAAGGAGCGAGCAAACCGTGGCTAATCGTCTGTGGATAGGAAAGAGGAGATGAAAAGGCCTCTTCATAGTTGTGACCATGTCGGGAGAGTAAATCCAAGGACAGCTTGTCTGAACGGGCACGGATGATCGAAGCGCTCGCAACATATTCGGTGCAGATGCCGCAAATCCGCCTTGTTAACGACATGCTAGACGTGGCATCGAGGAAGTTGGATAAAAGGGTTTCCTTGACGTCGTTATTGAGAGTAGACGGCCACGGCCTGGCCGATGAGGATGAGAAGGAATAATGATAAGGGTCGATCAATGGAGCGTTTTGGATTGAAACGACATCCAAGCGTGAAACCTCGTCTGACAAGCATTGATAGAGTTGTTTACTACTGAGGTCCGGAGGAGTGATTATGCTAAGCGCATCACTTAGGAGACCGAAATCTGCAGGTCGTAAACTTGACATTAGGATTTTGTACATCTCCAATTCGAGGGCGCGGCGGTCCGTCTGCACGACTTCGGTAGAGAGAGTAGTATCGGGATCCTCAGCATGTTCCAAAGGGTTGATGTTTTCTAGGCCCAGTTGGATGGCATTACAACCCAAAGGAAGGTGGGTCTGGTCAACCAAGCATTCGCTTGTGACAATGTGTGAGAGAAGAAGACGCTGGAGTTGTGGGCGGGTAGATGAAGTAGGAAGAACGATCCCATGCATGGCGGCCATCTCGATCAAACCGCTCTTGCGCGAAGAGTAGATGGTATGGATGGTAGTCTTCAAAGGATAAAGACTGGCGAACGATTTGGCGATTTTGGTGCATTGGGCACGGAGCATGTCTTGGAGTTCGCGATACTCATATCTCCAAGCATTCGCCCCACCATAGACCGCCCTCCAAGCCAAACGCAGATGATTCAAAGGAAGATCAACGTCCCGTAATAGTTGGCCGTAGGCTTCGTAGGACATGTGAAGCGAACTGCGAAAATTACGCGAAAATCGGTCGCAACCAAGTTTCCTCTGACCATCTCCCGCGACAACGAGGCAAGCGGCGGACAGCAAGTGATGGACAAGTTTCTCCTGGCTTTCTTCGATCGAAGAAGAAAGATCATTGATGCCATGGTATGCCATATGTCTGGACAAGACTGAGGAATCTGAGTGGAAAACGTAAAGTGGAGAGACTGGTTGATTGAACGAAAAGTCGAAATGGTCTATGTCGCGCCGAATGGTGTCCAGCAGCAGCGACGTGTCATGTTTATGCACAGGCTGATGAGTGACTGCACGGGGTTGCATGGGATTAAAAATGCGGCTGCCTTTGGTAACAGAACCGTATACGTCAGTACAGGGAAATTGAGAAGGATTTAATGATTGTCACCTAGATGGAATCGTGAGTTTGTGACAATTTGAACGAACGATGCCATCCAATCTGCACCAAGGACAACATGGGGAACCGTCCTTTCAACAACCAGAAATAGAAGATCAACAGTAAACGGGCCGTGGTCCGTTGGCACGGTGATAGATGTTGCATGAGTATCACCTATACCAAGTTGATCTGTTATGGCCTGAACGATAGAAGCTGACAACGTTGATTGAGGTACTGTAAGGTCGAAGCTGAGGGAGACTTCAAGGTTATGGATGTACGCCAACATGGTGGAGGTGAGCAAGGGGAGAAACAACGACAGTTGCACACTTGAATATTGGGAGAGAGGATCGAATTTATACTTCGTAGACATACCAACTATGGAGACAAGTCTACGTACATTAACCAGAGTCCGAAGCAAACTGGTGGTCCTCGGAACACAGCAAACCCGACAACGAACAGCAACGCCCAAGTCGGGGAGATTACGGAGGAGATACTGCACAATGCCAAGACCTTATTGAATACCGGACTACATCCACGGGCTAGCTACGCGTCAGTAAAAACGGCGGATCGAAGGAAGGGCGCTGACGTACAGTGTCAGATAACGGCTAGATTCACTGGTGTCTAGGTGCAAACCACATAGACGTTGTGAGACATTGTATTGTCGGCTAGACGCAAAGCGTCCGCAGACGGTGATAAATCGTTCATATAGACAAACCTATGCTTACCATCATCGTCCACAAGTTACCAAGCGATCAAGAACTAAACGGTTGACTTTTAGCTCCAGCTAGTCATCAGCTAAACGGAGGGAGTCTGTTATTAGGTTCGCCAAGCCCCACCATATATTGTCAAGCCCACCATAGCTTGTCAAGACCGATATACTGGTGCGCGTCTGGTCAAGGCCTGATCAACCTATAACGAAATTCGCCAGTACGACGCTACTTCGTCAGGCTTACCAGTTTCGCCAGGCTGGCCGCATTTACACGGCAACGACCACCGTCGGGCAAATTTGGCGACATCGCATTGGTGTCGCACCAAAAATGATCAGCTAGTAAGCTAGTTTTGTCATCCTCAAATGCTCAGATAGTGATGCAAATATATGATCAAATATATATCATTGGGGAAATGCGGATACATATGATACTAGATCTAAAAGTACAAAAGCTGGGCTTATGAGAAGAACTGCGGCTGTAGCCGAGTACATATATGCGCATCAAAAGCACCTTTTGGAGCGGGAATGAGCCAGGGTATATCGTAACAAGGCTAGAAACTTACTGTCACTGTGAAATGCCCCTTCGACAATTGAGTGGGTTGAGTCACCGACCGAGAAACCATGGACCGTGAGTCGCTGCGAGGACTGTTAGCACGGTGACGAGGTTCAAGACATGCGTGTTTACTCACGAAGAAGGGGATGGACGGGGTGGCTAGATGCATGCACGAGCGCTCAGCAGACTTCAATATAATGAAGATGCAAACCGCGTACCTCGATGCCTAGGACGTGGCGAGTGTACATGAGTCTGGGGGGAGCGAGAGTGGGGAAGAGGCGATGATCAATGATGGGGAAAGGGAAGAGATGATGGAGGGGGAGAGTCGGAGTCGTGCGTTTATATATACTAAGGCGGGCATGGTCCGTGCGCAGAAGATAAACGGCTTCGTGAGTGGTTTACGAGGATGGAGAAAGTCGGGTGTGCAATGAGCAGCGAGAACCATGGTGTGCTGCGAAAACAAGAGTGTTAGACGTTTGGTAAGTAATGAGATGGCCAAGCTCTCACCTGGTCTCGCCAGACTGTGTTGCCGCAAGCGACCTTGTCGCTGATGCCGACTGATTTGATGGTGAACCTAGCCACTTGCACAGAGTGATAATGGATTACGGAGGCCCCGACGGCGTCAGCGCAAAGACTTTTGGGAGGTGCGCAAGCGGAATTTGTGATGGGCACACGGTGGTAAAAAGGAAACCGCGACCTGTCCTCCAAAGCGCTAATAAGGAGAAACGACTCGGCAATGCGCGAAACGGATAATCCCGAGTCCCTGGAATCCCTGAAAGGACATAAACACGACTGACGCCGAAATTTCCTGCTTTTGCTCCATCACCAGGGAGAACGAAGGAACATATAATGAACATGAGAAATAAGAGAAATACAACGAAAACATATCAACATGTACGGTAACATTTGGCTCGTAAGCTGCATCCCAATACCAAAACCTATATCCAGGTCGAGAGATACCTTGATGTCGAAGCGCAAGTTGATGAAACTGATGAAGACGGGAGTGATAATGAAGGTGCGGAAGACACAGGTGCGGAATAAACACTTTAGGATCACATACCCCTACTTAGTATGACTACATGTCTAATGCCACAGACTTTATCAATGATAGGAACACCGAACCATCCGAGTCTGTAGCGGAACACTTGGAAGCCACCATCACATCTATCAATGACGAGAGTGAACGGATACTACAGCATGTCAGGGAAATCCAATCCCGACATCGGTGTGTACAAGCAGAGCCAAGGCAGATCACCCATGCCCATGTTCCGTACACGAGAATAGACCTTGGTTGGGAGGAAATGATTGCCTTATTACCATCCATCTCGGACCCAGAGCTATGGAGTGTCATGGTCAAGGTACGCTGCAACGACAAAGAATACACCTCCGTCACTCAAAGTTCATTGCAATAGCATGGGACAGAAATCGCCACGATATCTCATATCATGGATAGAGTGGTCAAAACAGGCATCAAGATACTAAGCGCGTTCCAACGAGACCATATACCAGGCGTGGTCTTTGTCGAAGGGCCTTATTCAGAGTGCATTAAGGCTGTAGAAAGCCTTAGTACCGTGTACCTGCGGTATAGGCAGGCCAATGCCCTCATCCGAGTCATCAGTGTGGACGACCGTGTCAAACTCCTATATGCTGCCACTTCCGAGGACGTCAGTGAATCAACGCTCGTCAGAATCCGGAAACGGGGAAGGACTCGAGAGCTAGGTTTTGTCAACAAGGTCTCGTCACGTACTGCCGAGGTTTTGTGTGTGACGAACAACGAGGATGACCGCGCCAATGACCATCATACCACACTTGTCAAACGGCTGGTATACGGTCTTCAAGTCAAACGAATCCCACTTTATCGTCTCCAAACCTCAGCAATCAATCCTACCATTGCAGAACTCGATGAATTCGCGAAATCTCCACTTTTCCAACTGCATGTTGATGACCAACTCCAAGCTGACGAATACACTGATTGTCCTGAATCTCCTGAATCGTTTACAAAGATAAGGACATCCTTCAGTCGGACCAAAACCGATCCGAATGCTCGGGATCCTACGAATGACGACTTCGAACTAGCAAGACGATTCGCTCGAACAATTTCGTCTCACCGAAAACACTGCTTACCCTTGCGTGTTGGAGAAAGCGTTGTAGTCACCAGTGGCCTGTTCTCTGGGACCTTTGGTTGCATAAATGAAGTCACTCAGGACCGAATATTGATACGGCCGAACAAGGAATCGAGAGTTGGGACTTTTGAGGTACCTTTGAGCCACCTCGACTCGCCGTCCAACTTGAGACGTGGACATGGAGCAAGCATTACAGACGGACCATTCGAAGGAGTACAAGGGGTGGTCGTAGACTTAACAGACAATGGGCATGCTATCATTGAAGGTGTTTCTGAACAGGTGATTGAAGCTTCATTGTCACAGGTAACACGGCACTTTGAAGTGGGTGACCACGTCGAAATCTTCGGGGGGATGCATCAAGGTTCATCAGGTTATGTGGTCAAAAATAGGCTATGGGACTTGGAGGTCTTTGTGAGCGATCGTCGAAAATCTGTCTGTATTAACGTTGGCTACTAGTCAGTTGTCTTGCTCACTGGCCAATAGATCTCAGTCAAAACGGACACCGTCATTCGTTGCGAAGGGGGGATCTCAACCAATTCAATTTCTCAGCCGCGGAACAATGAAAAACCTTGGCAATCTCAAGAACGATTCAAAGATTTGGAGGTTATCATTGTAGGAAACCATCATTGGAAAGGGCGGACGGGGTACATCGTGGGACATGCGTATACAAGTATGGCCCTCTTGACTCGAGATGAAGAGCGTGACGCGGACGCAGGCTTATTATTTCACGTAAACATCGGCAACAGTATAAGTCGTTATACGTCTGCATTTCGAAGCGCTGACCTCAGGGAATTACAGTGAGTGTCCCGTCAAAAACAAGAGAATCTAATTACTGATCAACGTAGTACCGGTCTGAATGTTCTAACGGCAGTACGGCTACCTGACACAATAATCCATCCGCCGAACAGACCACCACAGGGCATGCGTGCGTCCACACCAGACGCTATAGAGGACACTCTGTCAGTAGATGAATCAACCTCCATATGGACCCCAACGGACGTTGCGGGACAGCGTACGTGCCCATCCACAAACATGTCGGCTCTCACGGACTCGTTTCTTAGAACATTGGTTACTGAAAGTACGCGCAAACCGGAAGGTGATGGTAGTCATCGCGGGAACCACTGCCCTGGACACGGATGGGAGGATTGAGAGACCCGCATTCCACAAAGGAAAGTATGAAGGGATGAGAGGGTCGACAGTGGTATTACAACGGACCCTACACCCGTCGAGTTCTATCAACGTTCGAGTCAATGATGAGACCAACCGCTCATTCCACCTTAAATACCTGGAACCTCTCCAAGACCCGAGCCTGTTCAAGGTACCCGCGCGTGTGGTAATTATTGGACCGGACCTTAGAGGAAACCACAACCTTATAGGGGAGTATGGGGTTATCAGTGCTTGTACATATCAGTTGGGTCCGGAGCAATGCCTACTATACGTACACCCTCAGCAATGGGCATACTACGGTATATCTTCTCTGTGCTACTCAGGAGATCCTGTTGAATGGGGAGGGGTCATGTATTGACGCTTGGTTTGTTCTTTCGCACATCAATCTAACATGTCATGATTTGTGATGACAGCTAACGAAGTTTCTGTTCGAAAAAAAGGCCGGAGACACTTTCTGAAGTACTGTAGGTAACATATAGGAACTAATCAAGGGAAAAAAACGGTTGCACCTGAAGGCCGCAACCAATTCAGTCCCTTCCTTTGCGATACGATTTAACCGATCATCACAATGTGACACACTTTCCCCAACTGCCGACTCACAAACATGAAGAACCGCAGTGTCAACGAGGCAGTTGAGCTAGGCATCCTTCCGCCTCCCGGTCCAGCCATCGACATTCTATCGTTATGCTCTATCCCCCGTCCCAACCACAGTCCTATCGTTGCGTCTCACATCATTGTCGAACCAATCACATCCTTTTGGGTTTTTGAAAGGGCAATCATACCAGGCGGAACCTACGGCGTAGGAGTGATCATAGAATGTCACCGGAGTGACATGTCGTACAGAGACAACCCAAGAAACCCAACCTACTCGGGGCGAATCGTTCGCATGTCTATGGCCTCACAAGAATGGGTTGAAGCGACTTTGATGGACACAACCACCAACCACACCACATTCCTGCTCATTCCTTATAAGTTACTCTCGAAGTCCTCAATATTCATGAAAACCATTCGTTCGCTACGGATCCATGCGCTGTACAGCCAGCCACTGGCAACACTCCCAGCCGACCACCCATTCATACACCCGCGCCTCTCCCGCTGATCAAAGCCAAAGGCCCATTAACATCCGAATTCAGATATGGCCGTACTACCAGAGATGATTTTTGACGGACTTTGGACTTGAATAGTATTAAAAAATACGTAGATATTCGCACCCGAGTTGGCTACGACCCCATTAGGCATGCACCGTATGGACACACGTCTGATTCAGACTTCAAGATTGGCGATCTCGAACCAACGAAGATTATGTCGGAGATCTTGTCATTCATGGCCCTGACTAGCCGACTGGCCGCTCCGTGAAATATGCCACGGTACCGGGCTCTAAAATTGGGATGAATCGACCCTAGATAATTCCCATAAGCATTGCAAAACTGGGCGGTAACATGCTCTTGTCGTTCACCATGCGAAACCAACGTCAAGAAAGCTATCGACGGACTGGCCTTCAAAGTTTCTGCGACAGGCGCACATTGCGGTACGGCGACAACATCCTCTTACTGGGCATCTAAAGATCCTCTCTGCAGGTCATCAGCTTTTTCAGCAAGCAAAATGGATCGGACTCCATATACCTCGACTCTCCCTTTAACTCCACACCCAGACGCAACCTTGGCCAAGGCGTTGATGGAGTCATCACGGTACGATAGCGTCGAATACGTCTCAGCGGAAGCGATTACACCCAATCATTAGGAAATCACATTTCTTGCACATGTCTTCCTGCGGTGAGGAAGAACTTCGCCTCCCACCTTTGACAAGGAGGTGAGTGCTGGTTCACAGTGAATGTACAAGGCTAACGATCATCATCACGATGCATCCAGACCAGATGTGTTGCGAACGAACGATGGTCAGTTCGCCCAGATTCCGCAGATAGGACAGCCATATTCGCGGCCACCGTTCTCAATCTATTCAAAAAATGGCTGCATCCCTGCCGCAGAAACAGCACAACGCTATCAACAAGATATACACTCTCCCGTTCCAGTATACTCAATGAAGGGGACGTTGACATTTGCAGCTCCGGGCCCGGGTCCGAACAATAAGTCGGTAAGTGGCTCCAGTAAATTCTTGTTTTCAAATTAATCCAAATTTGCATACGTCGAAGACACCATCAATATCTCTTTGTCACATCCTACGGCAAGGAATTTCAAAGCCTGTTCAAGCTGCAACTTGCGCATTACCACCAGCGTCATGCCAAGCACCATCCTCGGCATCGTCACCGTCACCATCCATTTCTTGCGATGATGACCCCACTACCATCGCAAATGACTGGACAACATACTCGCGAACGATGGATCATGAAGAAGACGGTCACCTTCGTTACCAGTGCGTCTGGGAGTTGGAGACACGGAATGGGACCGGAAGGTGCATGTACACCGCCAAAAGGGAGCTTGTCAAGCGACACATCGAGACCACTCATCTGAAATTCAAGTAAGTCATGGCCAATAAGTTAATACGCTTCTCTAACCGATCATACTACGGTAGACGATTTGTCTGTAGCATTTGCCAGAAGGGCTTCCCTCAAAAGGTTTCGCTCATTCGACATGAACACGGCCAGTGCGTTTATCCAGACCGCTCACTTTGCTCATGACGTTGACTTAGTATTCTTGAAGCACTGGAAACAAACCACATGCGTGCATTTACATGTGTGGTGAGAGCTTCAAAGACCCCGCGGCAAGGTACAGACATCATGTCAAAGTGCACGGGTACGTTTCGAAACAAAGGCATGGAAAGACGTTGAAGATGGTGAAAGAAGATGGAGAATACGAGTCCATAGACCCATGGCAAGCATAGTAACAGACTCTAATTACCAACCATGAGTGTAACGGAGTGAATAGCTAAGTAACTTCAAATCGGACAGCCCGATCACGACCACTAAACACGAGAAACTTCTTGAGGGAAAAAACCGTGTGTTAAAATTGTCCATGGCTCGCCAAAGCGTCACCTTCTACGCGACATTCCCACAGGCACGCGTATCGAAGATCTCATGAACTTTAAAAAGGGGACTGTGTTCACAAACCATTGGAACCCCCCCAAAACGAACCCCATCCATGAGTGCGGCGAGCGACAGCATGGTACGGTCAGAGGAAACAATGCCTGAACTCATTGTAAGTGCCTCCATAATGTTGATAAAATTATCTGAAATCTACGGGAAATTAGGTGACGATGGTCGAGCGAGGGCCTGCCACCTTCATGATGGTATTCGAGCCATACGACTTACAAGAGCGCGTGTTGGATTGGTCGTCGATCGCCCAGATTAGTTGTCTGGCTATGACATGTCGCGGCATAGCAGAAATTGTCTCGGCATACCTGAAGAAAAAACGAAACCTCCCCGCCCTACTCTCTCAGTACTTCTCCACCAATGCTATCCCCTCATTTCGCCAGCTGCAAGCAGAGACTAGTCTTGTGATCGGCGGCCAACTGGCCCTGGAACTAGTATTCTGGCGAACAAAAAAATCCAATCCCGGCGACACCACATTGGACTTGTACATCCATCACAGCGACTCTATCCCTGTCTCGAAGTGGCTGGATAAACGCGGGTACAGGCTCGACACAAAAGGTCACAAGGGCTCGACCATTGAAGAGATCTACAAGCGACGCCTGAGGCAGATACCTTGGGGTTACCTACTCTACCAAACAGGAGCTCCGAATGCTAGCGGGCTGAGCCAGGCAACGACCTATTTCCGCAGGCAACTACATGATCGCTTCGTCAATAGAACCAAGAACACGAGCCAGGACTACGGAAAATACTTGTTCATTTTCAAATTCGAGAACAAGAAAACGAAGCGATTCATCCAACTGTTCGCCTGTACGGAGGGTCCGTTGGCTGGAGTCCTAGATGCGCCTGGAAGTAAGTCGCTCAGTTCATGGGTTGTAGTGTCATACATCTAAATCGAAACTAGCCCACCTTATGAACTTTGTGACCTCGCACTCCCTCTATTGCTTGTTTCCTCGGGAAACGTTAGGCCGAAAAATATCGCTGGCAATCGACATAGACGACAGTGCCTACGAGACATGGAAGAAGAAATGTGCGCGTGCCGGCTGGTGGTGTATCAAGAACTACCCAGAAGCAAAGGCACTTGACGTGTACAGGACTAGCTCCTACGTGGTCAACGGAAGGTCGTGTCTCCAGTTAGACTTGGACAACAACCTCGAGCTTGACCGTCGCCGAGACTTCGATATTGGAAAGCAGGCATTCAGTCTAGCTTTCAATCAGTATAATGCGTCGGAAGCGTTCATATCCTATAACGGTACATTAGTGTGAGTTTCTAGATCTATTGTCTCTGTTTCATACAATATTAATCCTAACGCTACTGCGTCGTCTCAGCCCCAGATTTTGAAAGTGACTACGTAGACGCGTAGACGAGTATTCATAATAGACATTGCCTTTGACATTTGAAAACGATCCAGTTTATGCTATCTAAGTGTGTGGTAGCCCGTTGCTGAGAGTGACGCTGAAGTTGGGGCACGTTCTCTGCCGATAACAAAAACTCGTACCCATTAGATGGAATTTGGTGCTCAAAGCATGGAAACTTAAGGGTCGCCCAATTGTGATTAGAAGGAGATAAACGAGCACCGGCACGAAAACGTTGGTAGGACGACACGCTCAGGCATCACTTGGCATAAAACACAACCAAATAACAGTCCACTGGCGTCTTCTTAGCTCGAACTTGACCAGCGATAAATCCATTTGAACGGTGCGAAGATCCACATAGAAGGTAAACATCTCAGACGCCATTCCAGGCCTGAGCTGACGCTTTAGTAGACTCCATCTGAGGAACTTGGAATCATCATAGAGGATTGAATCTTCTCTTCCCATGGAAAGCTTGACCTGGCAATGCCTTCCAGTGGTCCTCAACTGATCCACCACCTTCACCAATCCAAATCCGCAGTCAATATATATCCGTCTCACCTTAAGGGAGAATTGCCTTGTGGAGTACTAATTGGAACACCGAAATTCTGAAACGAAGCGAATATTGAAGAAGGTTACGACACAGAGACGTGGAAAGTTGTTAGGTGAAGATCGATAGTTATTAGGCGAAAATCGAGGCATGCCATTTGGAGAAAAGAGAAGAGAAGAAGAGGGGAAGCAAATAAGGATGCGGAAATAATGTGGCACAATTTTAGGCGAAGAGGCGAAGATCGAAGCTGGTGGTGTTTCAGAGAACGGGGAGTACTTCAATTAGGCGAAGATCGCATGGTGGCATGGTGCCACATTGATGGAGAACCCCTCTACAGTGAGTAAATGTGCATGCTATTGAATTATAATGGGGCTGATGTTCCGTAATCCATTGAAAATAGTAAAATTCGTCTGTTGGCTGGCACCATCCGTCGGCGGAAGTTTGGCGGAAGTAAAAGCTTGCGTTCGTCGCGAATTGATCGGCAGTGAATGTGGATATATTCTAGAAAGATCGTAAACTTCCAACCCCAAAACTGTATCACGATATCGAGATATTACAGTATGAGCCAACCTACGATGAGCGAACAAATGATAAGCTGCTTCAAGTCCTCAAAGTCTTCATCTTGGAGGAGTCAAATGGGACAGGTATTTATGTGACTCTCTCTCCTTCTCTTGTACCTCTGACAAAAGTTGAGACTCAACATCCCGCCGATATCTCCAGTGCAGGCTCGGACCCACAGGCTCAGACTCTTGAGGCATGCCACTGTGGAGCTACAAGGACGGCAGTGTGGATACCCAGGTCCCCGTCCTATGTGCTGTGCCTTGGTATCATCAACTGCCCAATGGACTTGTCGATAAGCCCAGGCACACTACATAGGAATGAAGGGACTTTGGGTATCCAACATTCACCGTATAACGTTAGCAAACAGGAGGCTACGCCAGGCATGGGTCTAGGTCGACAGCAAAAAAAACCAAAAAGTAATGATTCAGAGCCGTGAAGATACAACGAGGTAAGAACGGTCGATGTCTAGATTAAGGTATGGACGCCAATGACCTAGTCCGTTGGTAAATACGCTACTTCTGGAGTCTTTACATGACCACCGTCGAACACGATGTGATGCAACCGAGTAACCTGATTACGATGATGATTGAGAAGGCTGGGGGTATGCAAGGCGCGAGGCAACTGCGCACCAACATGTGAACGCCTGCTTAATTTGAGCTTACTTGAGATCAGTCATCGCGCGTAAACGAGAATAGCCCATACCTTTGCACGTTCATGGAAGACTTTCCCCACTTGAGCCAAGCAGCGAGGACTACAATCATGATTGCAAAACCTCCAAGAGTCACTCCAATGACGCTGGGCGAAATACTTCCAGAGTCGAGCGCGCCTGCCTGTTGAATCTGGTCGATGTAGGATTGTGAGACTTCACGAGGACGAGGCATGTTGAGAGCGAAGTTGGGAAGAAGAAGACTCCTGGACTACGAACAGATGGGAAGTCGACGAGGTAAAGAAACGATAGATTGATTTATTTAAAAAAAAGCAAATCCGAGGTTTTTTAAATTGCTCGGAGACTTCAAGAATGACAAATGGGGCAACTGGGATCGGACGCGATTGACATTGTAAGGATCACCCTTCTGTTGAGCGCGTTGCCTTAGCTTTCGATGAATAAATTAGTCTAACCCAACAATGACAACTCAAGTACTCACCGGTCACCGGTTCATCACCCACCCACCACCGTGTACCAAAATCGAGTCAAGTGTGTGAACGAGGAGGTCGCAAAGCCGCGTTGGGAAAAGACAAATGTGATGTGTCTGGACTCGAACACCTGGTCACTAAACGAGGCAAACTCTGAGGCTCTTTGAATGCTAATTCCTTGTACGTATGTCTCGCACCAAGAAACCCTTTATCTAATTGTATCCTCAAAAAATCCGCCGAATGAAACACATACAACAGATTTATAAAGACGCGGAATATTGTGACATCCTTCTGCCACACCGCACCCCCCTGCCAAGCACGTTCACAACTACATCGCAAGGAATTCCTGTGGTCTACTGGGACTAGGACTATGTCGGATGATCTGCTGCGAAAAAATCAAGTGTCGATAGCCTCATTCACAACCACACCAACAATGGAAGAATTTCTCCGAAGGCTATCATCAGAGGAACGCAGTCGTGCCGCCTCTCAAATTGCAGAAACTGGAAGATCGATTTGGAGGACAGTCAATGGCGGTCACGGAGAAGCAGTCTGGTCGCCTGATCTGTACGCCTTTATATCTAAATATTTTGTATATAAGACTGACGAATGATACAATAGCGAAGCAACTCTAGTGGAAGGTCGGTCTGAAAGCCTCTTCTCAATAATCGAACTGAAACTTACTGACACACATAGGTTTAGAACGATATCACGCAAATGGAAACAAGGCCGATCGATATGGAAAGTTCCCAAAGCGCAACCGCTTCATCTCGGACTACATACTAAACGTACGCCGAACAACTCTCACTAAGAACGTAGAAATGATTGTGTACATGACACAGAAAACCGGAAAGAAGAGAAGCACGAAGCAAATCAGTAGCCGGATCCAGCAACTACAAAAGACATGCAAAGGCGAGAAAGGTAAATGAACAACACTGCTTCTGCCTATCTCAACTAACGCACAGTGACTCTAGTTGCGCGCCTTCTCTCTCAAAAATCGAAAATGTTGGCCCAGGACTCCAACGACCTCGCGCTGCCCCATGTCAATCGACCATCACTTTCACTTGAGCCTGATCTCACCAACGCCGCTCCAATTGTAACCGATCCCTCCGTTATGCGTCTTCCTACCCATCACAAAAACAACGCTGAACAATTCGGCAATGTCACTGATAGCACACAGGCCGTTGTCAGGTTAGTTCGTCACCCTTACCTGACGCCGGAGCCCAATAGACGCTTTCACACCACCCATGGGCCACACCACATCATGGATACATCCTTGATGAACATAGGTCATCCCGAGCAATACGACTACCTACCGTAGATACACATGATGGTTGCCATATCCTCCTTTGAAATACACAACCGGCTTAGATAGCCTCGATGCATCCCAAACTCAGCTACGAGAATTATTCGCCCTTGAAAAAGGATCCGATGGATTTATTCAGGTGGGGAGGTCACGACATCCATGTGAGCCCTGGAATAAAACAGTCAGAATGGAAGAAGACAAACTTCGCACAAACCCAACACACTTACACATCGTAGCACATACCAGCGATGTAATCATCGTGGAAGTGATACCCGAAGTCAAATTCAGCCGCCTCCAAAACTTTTTCCGAGTGTCGTTGGAGCTTCTGACTGTCACCAAAGACGCGAACGCGCAAGCAACCACCGGTGCCCTTGAGGGCCAATGACTTGGGGCCGGCATCAAAGGTATCATCGTCGGGAAAAATTAGTCGCTTTGGGTGAGGGTGACCAGGTAATACCGGAGAAGGGGTTTCTGGGCCACCCAAGAATATCCAATGTTTCGTGTGCAGGGATAGGGAAATGTTGATATTGAACGTTTCTCTTGGAAAGACCGAATAAGCATGATGCGTAGATATAAAATTCATCAACGATGCTGTGAAATCGGGTAAGCCTAGTAGAAGCAGACACCAAATATTGCTCACTTTCAGTCAACGATAAGATTCCACCCAACGCGCTTGTGCTGCACACGGTCAACTTAATCCGCTGATTTGTGGAGGACTTGAAAACAAGTCCCAGGAGCTCCTCCTTTCCACAGTAGGGGGAAGGAACCTCATTATTCGCCTTTCGTAAGACCACTCCGCGGTACGTTGTACTTGTGTGGGGGGTGTCTTGGCGAGGCGTCATGCAAGGACTGTCGAGAGAAGATTCGAGGTCAATTATCATGGCTCCTGTCTTTCCCGTATATCCTGGCATTTCGACCACGGCGCCAACCCTGTCCTCCAAAAAATTTGACACAGTCTTCGCTTGTTCTGGAAGAACAAAAAGCTCGAGGTCGGTATTGCACTTCCTGGAAACGCACATGTTAAAAAAACAGTGAGCAAATCCACCGCCAATGAGCATCCCTGTCTCAGCTTGTAATTCTCGAAACGACGGGACGACCGCTAAAGGCATGAAGACAGACAATGCACGTTCGATGTTACGTCTGGACGCGATATATATCATCACCACTTCATGAATCTCTTTACTTGTCAAAGAGAAATTGAGGAGGCCAGCGAAGCTAAAGGTCGCGAATAAACTGAGCCGCAACGGGAAAAATGTAGTAACGAGGTTGACGAATGTATTCTCGGGGGGTCCTCCAGGACGGATGAGGTGTTTCTGTTAAAAGACTCATCAGTCATGCTTCATGACAGATAAACACCTATCTGTACATCGGATGTCTGGCAACAAGGGTGCTATAATGGGAAGAATAACTAGGTGAGCAGAAATCACATATTGTGGACTGGAGATGAACGCGCACATTGATCTTCTTCTTCTTCATGTTCATGTTTTGTTTGTTCAGCGGTGCCTGGGGCGAATCGCCTTCCAAGTCGTCATTTTATACAAAGACCGACAACCGTCGGGTACCATCAATTATATTGCAGCAACGCCGCACAAGTGCCGACTGACATCGGTCTAAGATGTGGCACCGATTCAAGAGGTTGGATACAAATCAACTTACCGAACGAAAGTCCTGTTGCATTTCCGGTTCGTCCAATTCCTTATGCGTAGCCTACCCAGGGCCTCTTCCAGATAGGGACTACATTCCTTCCTCCGCATTGATCCAAGCGCACTCATTTACGCTTACTAATGCAGTGAACATCGCGTCCGAGGGACACGGGCAAATCAAGACGGCCACGCCCGACCGCTCCCATTGTCACCAGACAGATTTCGGCGACACAAATCTCAAACCAATCGAGCGTCCAGTCTGTGCGCCTTTGCTCGAGCTCATGCCTGCAGCCTTTTCGTTTAGACTCATACTCCAGCTCATGCCTTTTCGTTTAGACTCATACGCTATTCCTTAACTGCTAGTTGACTCCTAGATCACTAATCGTTCTCCTCCCTCATCACCTGCTCCCCTCCGTATCCCCTCTTTAAAGCACATCGATTCCCGGACAAGTCATGGATTGGGATTCACTCTATCTGAACACACTGATTGACTTGTTGAACACCATTTGAACAGTGAAAGGTGCTTGGTGGTGTGTGAGAGCGTCGGTAAGAGGCTCGGCTTAGCGAAATAATGAGGTCGGTAATACTCTTAAGCGAAGTAAAGGAGGTGGCTGTATATAGGTCACATGTAAAAAAAAGGAGTTCAAACCCAAACCTTCTCCTAGTAAACTAGTCTCAGGAATCATCTCCCATGCAAGCAAAGCGACCCTAACACAGCTTCTGCTTGTCTCGAAACGCCTCTGTGTCCTCACCGAACCTTTCCTCTATCGTGATGTTGATCTGACCAACGACCTGCGAATGGTTGAACTTTTCAATGCAAAAGTCTCGGCTGACATGGACAACCAACATCTCTCAGCTCGCGTACACTCACTCAGGGTCTCTCATGTTGCGCGCATCCTTTCGATCTTTCCTTCCCTCGTCAACCTGCGTCGACTTGCAGCCACTAGCCCGTATGATCTCTTCGTGCTCCCACCGGATTTCTACACAGTAGCGCTCAACTCTATCAGCGGCCTGACACACATCGAATGGTTACATCATCCAGGCGATATCCCTGCCTTCTTCCAGTTTGTCGCATCTCAAAGGTCGCTGCGGTATCTGCGTTTCCTCTGCCTCAGCCAACCGTGGCCGTACTCCGACATCGAGAGAGGTGCAATTCCAAGCGATAGCTTGCAGTGCTTACAGACATTGGTCACGCGCCCACAGCTTGTGGATAAACTGCTTCCTGGACGGACAATCAGGCACCTGGACATCGACTCAGAGGGTGTTCACCTATCCAATAACATAGCTAGATTCTCCACGCCGCTCGCAAGCCTACGTATTGGCATGAACGGCATTGGTATCTTGAACGATGGCGACTTTTTGAATATTCAATATCTTGAAATTTATGCTATCAATGTAAGTCCGTAGTCCACGATCGAATTCCTCACGCCTAATATCGGCATAACTTAAATTATAGAGCGTCTTGTCTCTTGAAGAGCTCGTTGGATTCATTCAACGTTTCCCTTGGGAGAAACTCGAATTTGTACAGTATGTCATGTCTACCGGGGCGCTGCGTGGCCCCAAGCTGCCACTGAGTAGCCAGACCGCTCAACGACTTGACCACTTCCCAAAGCTGCATCGCCTCAGAGTCATTGAGAAGCTTCGGGCTTCGGAGGTCTGGCGTAGTCGAGGCGGCTGGGTAACAACCTTAGGAAGCTATTCCGGGAAGACAGAGCCGTGGGGTATGTGGTGGCAAGGTAATTAACCTCTTTGGGGCCGTTGATTACCATTTCCGGTACTGATTCTTTCCCTCAGAGCTCTGCTAGTAGTAATACAGCGCACTTTTCCTTCTTTTCCAACAACGGTCACAAGCCTCTCATGTCACCGCCCGTCAACGTTGATTGAGGTCCCTTGGCGCACCCTGACCCCAAGGCTGTGTGCCGCAGTCAACGTCAATCTCCTGCGCTCATCACGACCACGTTCGCATGTCGTGTCTGCGATAGCGTACTTATACAGGCCCTCTTCAAGCGTATTCCACAAATAACAAATCTCCCATGTCTACCACTCTCCGCGATTTCATCGGCCGTCTCTTCGCCGGACGCAAACCTGCCTATACAACATCCCTCCTGGGACTCGACTGCGGTGGCAAGACAACACTGCTTTACAAGATCAAAACCGGAAATGTCGTACAGACTATCCCGTCGATTGGATTTAATGTCGAAGAAGTTTCGTGTCCGACGCTGGATGGACAGTCCCTACACACGACCATGTGGGATATCGGTCTTGGATGCGGGGGGATCACCTATATGGCACGAATGATCTCTTTTTGGATTGAAAACACGAACGCGATTGTTTGGGTGGTGGACAGCGCCGACAAGGAACGTCTGGAGGAGAGTGTAAATATGATGAGCTTCCTCTTGACTACGACCAATTTCCAGAATACAGTCCCCGTTCTTGTGTGCGTCTTCCGCCTTAACTTTCCATTCACATATCGCTTATCGTTGACTTCGTATGCGTAGACTGGCAAATAAACGCGACTTGCCAACCGCAATGCCACTTGATGCTATCCGCCAAGCGTTTGCCCCTGCCTTGTCTGGCCGTCCCTTCGCCGTGTTCCAATGCTCCTGCTTGGAGGATTACGAGAAGAGTGGGCTATCAGAGGCGTTCTACTGGCTTAAACTCGTCTTAGAGTCCCCGAACGCGCTAAACCTCCATGCTCAAATCCCAGGACAACCTGCTGGACAGCTTGTCAACGCTGACGGAATAGCAAGACCAACAGCGGATGCACTGGCTGATAAACTCGAATCTTGGGTTTCTCGTGCTTTGAGCGATGAACCAGCCGACGCGTTTATCGAGAAGTTTCACTCTCTGAGCCTACCGTCGTGGGACCACTACACTCACATACGGATCGCATATGTGTTGTTGACTAAGTACGGTCGTCAAAAAGGTACGTCCTCCTTGAATTCCGAGCCCTTGTGTAGCTGATCAACTCTCCTACAGGCAAGGATATGATTTTCGACGGCATAGAACGGTACATCCGTGAAAGCCCTCAGACCACCGGCCGAACTTTCCACTTCACCATGACGTACTTCTGGGTCCAGCTTGTCCATTTTGGTATCCAAAGCATGCCTAAGGACGAGACCAGCTCCATGATCGTTTCGCCGCGTGACTCTCAGATAACACTGGTCACTCCGGATACTGCTGAGAAGACAGAAACCAAAGCTGCCTCTGATGTAGCTGAATTCGCTCGATTCCTGGTTCTCAACCCATACGTCGTTGACGGGAGCGCTTGGTCGAATTACTACACCAAGGAGGTGTTGATGTCACCAGGCGCAAAGGCCGCAATGGTACTTCCGGACAAGAAGCCGTTACCGAACCTCGTATCTCGAGACGTAGTGTAAGATATGTAATGGTATATACATCTTCCATCTCTTCATCTTATGTACTCTAGATATGTACATCTTTCAATGGTCCTCGAACCCATCCCTTGCTTGTACTTGCCACCAAAAATCCAATGTACTCGTTACACTCTGCTGGATCGACCGTAACTCTGCTCGAATGCCCTCGGGTTTGATGAAGTGGTAAAGCATCATCGGAGAAGGCGTGCCCACCATCTGTGTCTTACTGCATTGTACAGCAAGAAGGCGGAGTGATGGAAGTAACTCGAAGATGATTGAGGCATCTGCTGAATGAATGTTGATCGTGCCTCGCGATCTATAGAAGAACGAGATATTAAGAGATTCGATGGGGAAGCGAGAAAGCGGGCGGAGTAGCTTCGCGATTTGCCCAAAGTTCAACTCGTTCTATCATGACAGGGTAATCAAATGTGAAAAGCGCGTCAAGGAGGTAAATGTGCTCGATATTGCATGCGCTCTCACCTTGGGGCAATACACCTTGAGATCTTTCACTTCCGGAAAGTGTGTGACAGCTTCGACGACTTTCTCAAAGTTCTCGCCGAGGCATTTGAGGTTTTCTATACTGGGGTATCGCGTGAGGACATTTAGATGATGAGTTTGGGGTCTGGTGGCATGGGGCGGGAGGCGACCGATGTTGAGGTGTAGATTGCGAACGTGACGTCCTGGAAGGACGGCCTTGGCCAACTTGATATCGCAAATGAGAGTCCGAAGTAGGAGCAGGGCAGACGTTGGTGGTTCGGGGAAGTCGTGTTCGTTGGTTAGGGGGCTAATATGCTGAACATGAAGGTACCTCAAGTCCGTTTGGGAAGACAAGAAGGTTGTGAACCCGGCGATATCGCTGATCTGATGACACCAGACCAGGGATATGAGATGTGTGATTGGCTTGAGAGATGAGAAAAGGCCGATTGGTTCAAACTGAACAGAGGCGTATGAATGGGCCACAACAAGGCGGCGAACATTTATGAAAAGAGGAAGCATGGTCTGCATCTTTGAGAGATTGGGAACTTCGATGGACTTGACATGAGACGCGAGGCGAGGATTTCGGTGAATAATCCTCCCCTTGAGCTTGTCGATTCGGCTGTCGAGCAAGTCTTTACCACGTCTGGGAGCATAAAACTTGATCTCATGATAGAGAAATGGCTCAACCAGAGAATGGAGAAAACGCGAGGTGCGCAGGAGGTTGATAAAACCTTTCCTGTCGACATATCGGAAGATGATGAGGTAGATCTCGTGGGGGAACTGTTCAAAGCGCATAAGTTGGCCAGGCTCAGACTTGAAATTGCAAATATTCCTGGTATTTGCCGAACGCCCCTAAGAATACTACAGGAGGACGATCAGCGCCAACAATGAAACGCGTACATGACGACGGGTTCAGACTTGATAAACTTGCCACCAAAGGTCAACACAGTCGGACATAGCCTCTTTAGACTGGCGAAGCCATGTTGGGTCAACTTCTTCATCAGGGTTCCCTCTGAAGTAGCGATACAACTTCATTGGGGCCGCGTGACCCATCAGTGCACCCACACGACCACACTGAATTTCCAAGACACGAAGCGAGGGGATCAAGCTGAAAGCCACCGAGCTATTCTCATGGATACTCAGACTCGGGTTATCGCCTATCGAGAAAGTAGTGGTGAAGGAGATATTGAGGGTCTTGACAGTCGTCTGGCTGAGGGGGCGAAGAAGATCCAATATCTGCGTGTACTTTAGTTGGTTCTTATTTTGAACAAGGTCAGTCCTTGCCTGTATACGCTGATGCTGATCTAACCTTATAAGAATAGATCTTTAGGGTGTCCAGTTTCGGGAAATGAGTAGCCGCTTTGATGAGTTCCTCGAAGCTATGTCCAATGCCAGCAAGGGTGCTGACACTATCGTACTGCGCCATCAAGTCGATCAACGAACTTTGATCGAGGTTGAGCACGACGGTGTCTACGAGGCGTCCTGGAAGGATGACGCTGGCTGGTTGAACACCGGCGACAAGAGTGCGTAGTGAAGGTAAGGCAAGGGGAGGTATCTCAGGCAAGGAAGTCCCGAAGCTCGGGATGTCGAGGTATTTTAAGGATGGTTGCGACGCCAAAAAGCCCACAAAACCAGCAGCATCGTGAAGAGGATTACGCCAGGTGAGTCGCCTGAGATCCTGAATGGGTTTCAATCTTTGAAAGACGCCATTTTGCTCGATTGCGGTGGTGAACCTCCGAGTGACTGCAAGACGACGTAGATTGATGAATAAAGGGAGGACGGAGTGAATCTTGTGCAGATTCGGTATTTGAATGGACTCGACAAGAAGGGCAAGTTTCGGTTTTTGGTATAATATCGTTCGCTTCAGCCTGTCGATACGAGCACCAGTCTTGTCAAGCCTGATGTTGTCAAGGACGATTTCGCAGTAGAGGTATGGTTCTGAAATAGAGTGGAAAAAGTGAGAAGTAACCATGAGGGTAAGCAAGCTGGCTTTATCGTCGATAGAAGCAACGATCAAGAGTAAGATCTCATGAGGGAACAACTCAAGATGCATCGTGATGATGGCGTTGAACAAACTTCCGAACCTACAGCCATCTTGCCTTTTGGGGGTTTCACGCATCACAGAAGCCCCTTTCTAAGTTCGCAGGAGAAATGGTATGTACCTCAGAAAGTGAAATAAACAAAGCAACGCCGAACGACATTGCGATCCCAAACTTAAAAAGGATCAAATTATGAGTTGAAAGCTATGCGTTGAAAGGAAACGAACAGACTATAGTACAAAAGTCTATGCCGAAGGTTACAGGGGCTGGTCACGGTAATATACGTCAACCTTGTCGCCGAAATATGCAGAATATCCACGAGGAGGAGAGGCTGGTGAGATTGGTGAGCCAGTGTTTGTGCTGGATTCAGATTTAGCCATGGAGAATCGTGGAACATGTCGAGAATGTGGAAGACTGGGTTCGTAATCTTCGCGAGAGATGGATGGCGTTCGGGTGTTGCCCTGTAGTGATGATGGTCTGGGAGTGTTGCGAGGCATGAGTGAAAGAGGGAGCATGACCGTAGGAGGTCCAGAAGTCGAGGGGGAAGCACTGGAAGAGCTAGATGAGTCAACAGGGTTGATGGAGCTCATCCGCGTCGTAAATGTATGTTGGGTAGGAGGATCTATGAGATGTGCGAGTGAGTATCAGCAGCCGGCCAGGTGACCAACAACAGAGGCCCACCTGGATCAGGATCAATTTCATCTCTTGCACTCGGAGATCCCTGCTGTGTTTGCTTGCGCTTCCGCCACCAGACTAAGCCGAGGAATAACACGACACACAGGAAGACAACACCGCCGATGACGCTACCGACAATGGCACCCACAGGAGTATCGGCGTGTGGATATACAAGGGGAGGGACGTCCCAAGGATGCATGTCTGCTGAGGAAAGCCTCGGCATAACCGTCACGTTGTCAAATGTAGCCGAATAAACGACATAATCTAGCATGAAAGACTGCTCTCCCGCGACTTCAGTTAATACGATGACAAGTGTATGGTTCCCCGGCGGTAGGTCGGTATGGAAGAAAGGATAGTTGGGTTGGTCAGTGTACCGATGACCAGGACCCTCTGAGTCAATAGTGACCATTGTAGGTTTGGAACCATCAACGATGTAGGCGGTGGAGACACGACCAGAGAGTTTCCATTGAACGATGCCGTACACAGACACAGATGAACCTAGTCGGAAGGAGTATTTTTAAGCTGTTGATGTCCGCGAAAAGATATAGCCCACCTGTAAATAAGAGAACTGCCCGATCCCCAACAGTTTTCGACTGACGCAAAGTTCCTCCTTGAGCCGGCTGCTCTAATCCATCACCGGTATCAAATGCCTGGTCTTGAATAGTGACCCAGTCACCCGTGTAATTCATTGACGGCGATTTGTCGTCTACCATGAGTGTGCGTCCTTGCAGGGGAGTGCTAGGACTCGGTGTTATCACAATGTAATCTAGGTAGACGCGTGCCGCAAATGATAACGAGAGAGCATGTCGGCTCTCCGAGAGATCGCCCAAGCGAAACCAAGATTGGTATGTTTGCGGAAGGAGAGCAAGGGAAGTGTATGACGGCGGTCCGTCATCCAGACTCGAAACCACCTTACCATCTCCATGGCCAAAGCATGCGATAGATGTCCCTACAAAACATCATCTCAACAATATGTCAAACAAAAGCACTGCAACGCACCGCTGAACTCTAGCTCTAGTGTAGCATTACTCTGCCCCATGACCGAATACACATATGTCCCACCATACCATATCGGTTCTTCGAGCAGCGGTGACCACTGTTCATTATACTTGATATTTGGGTCGGTGTTGTCGACGATGAGGGTGACGCCGTCGAAGGTGGCCGCCATCGTACATGGTGAGTGTGCGCAAAGGAAGCTGGGGTCGTGTGAGGCACGCCAGGCGCTGCGAGGTTTTCGGATTACAGGGACGACTTTAGGAAAACGTGTCCGTGTCACCAACCAATGACATGATTCATAGTGATTCATTTTTGTAAACTGATGTCACCCTGTTCCATATTCCATAACGGTCTAGGGCTATGGATATTGATAGTACGAAGTTCACTGTAAACTCAGCGCGTCGAGAAACGTCTGTGGATCCTCCCAATGAACCTGATGGGAAAGCGTTTATTGACGAGAAGAGTGTAACAGGGTAGGCGAAGTACGTACGCGGTGGTTCGCCTCTGCAATGGAAATAAATTTCATAGGTCGTGTCCGTGCACCGTGGGCGGTGTGCTTTCTGAGTGTCCCCTCAATTTCATGGGCAGCCCAGATTGCATGCCAACAGGACCTTCGGCAAGTGACGTAAATGATCTCCAAGTTTGGAAAATGGACGTTCGCAAGTCCCTCATTGAAAAGACATCTCGTGGCCATTTTCCTTACTGTAGGTTGCATCGGACCTGTGAACCTGGAACATTCTTCATCTCAGGAATGACTGAAATAGAACGGAATGACTTACCAGAATGTTTCCGACCTCATCGCAACGTCCAGGCTAACAGAACGGTTCTGGTCTTCTTGACTTAGTACCGTCATTCGTCCAGTACTCTTGCGTCCATCCAGATCATTGATGGAACCTGACCAGTTCTCCGGGACATCAAAATACGAGCTGACCCATTCACCAAAACTACGATATACTTCTTCATGGGGCTTGGAGTCCAATTCTGACCAAATATTATAGATGGAGGTATCGCCAGGCAGCTCCATCCCAAAGGCAAGGTACGGTGGGTCTGTTTTCTTATTCAGTAATGATAAAGGGAATGGGTGCAACTGCGCTTACCATATAGCACCAGGGATCTAACGTAGCGCGTGAGTGCATCATGGCATCGAGGTGGTAGCGCTGTGGGGTAGGCAAACAACGACAAAACTGAGGCGACGCCCATCGACCAACCAACGACAACCACGCCACCAGTCCCATGACCTCCGGGTAATGGAATATCATTCAAGTTGATGAACTCGGTGATGAAGTGGGCCAACTGGACGGAAGTGCGTTGAAGCACAGCTTCCTGCCCTGACTTGAGGTCAGATAATTCATCACCAGTATACCTAGTTGTGCCAGGATAGTCCCTGCGATTAAGAGCAACCGTTCGAAGACGGTTCTTTCCCGCTATTTCGTGAACCCTGTCAAAAGATCCTGATCCGAGAGTTTGTTACTGAAGACGAAAATTAGATAATCATTCGCTTACGGGCATTCACAACACTTCCGTGGACCAAGATGAGGGTAGTATAGTCTTTGCATCCCGCGACGGGACCACTATCGAGGTAATAGACATCATTCCCATCTGGTAAATGTAGGGTGGTAGCTGTGGTCGCCATAGCGTAAGAAAAGGGAGCTGGGAGCGTGTAAGTGACCGTTGAAAACCAACCTGGAAGACAAAGCTCACCTACAGAGTCGTCCTGCTCACATTGACACGATCAGGGTAAGTGACCCACAACGAGAGCATTTTTCAGACGACGACAACACTATTAAAAATAGCGTGTATTTCACACTTGTGAGAACCAATGCGAAAACAGCGGTATCAAGCCCACATCCGGCGCTCAATTGTATAGAGCTCTACAGTTCCTCGATCCACAGGAATAAAAGTTTTCAGTCCTAGGGAGGTTGGTCACGTCGGGTGGGTCCCCGCCGAAAAACTACCTCTGACCGCATCCAAGAACAATTCAGGATTATCATAATGAACCTGTGAAGGAAATCGGAAAAAAAATTAAGCATGTAGGCTACCTCGATGCTCACAAAGTGATTTGCTTCTTCAAGGGTTATGAAGTGCATGGGTCGCACTTTAATACCATCGGCTTCATATTCTCGGTAGATTCGCTGGGCTTCGTGTGTAGCCCAAACCGTATGCCAACAAGACTTCAAGCATGATATGTAGACGATGTCGATATTCGGGAGGTGTTCCTTGGCCATTTTCTCATCGTAGAGACATCGTGTGACGAAGCCCTTGATTTGAGGTAGCATCGGTGGAGTCCAGCTGAGAAACATATCAGTAGATTGTCCGCACGAAAATGGCACAAACTTACATATGCATCTCCGATCGCAGAGTCGCAACGGTGTCGAAATAGCGTTCGTGTTCGTCCTCGGTCCATTGGTTGATAGTAACACGTTCCGTTCGCTTGCGAAAGTCCAGCGCGCTTAGGTCTCCAGCCCAATTCTTTGGAATCTCGTAATAAGAGCCAACCCAATGTTTAAAGTTGAGAACCAGCTCCTCCGGGGTCTTGCAGTCGGGGTCACGCCAAGGATCGTATGTCGCTGAGTGTTTGGGGAGGTAGAGACCGAGAGCGAAGTAAGGGGGATCTGCGAAGATTCAGCAAATAAGTACGCTCCAAGGGGTACAAGAGCGAAGCTCACCATACAAGATGAGACGCGTTACATATTGATGAAGAATTTTGCATGTCATCGGAGGTATCCCACTGGAGCCTTCCAACCACAGCATACTTGGAAGCGCGCCTGAAGACCATCCAACCACAACCACACCACCAGTAGCTTGGGTTCGATCGGGAAGTGGGAGGACATTTTCTTGCACAAAACAGGCAACAAAATGCGCCATATTAATGGCTGCGGTATGGAGGAATGCGGGTCGACCATTTTTGAGATCGTCAAGTTCTGCGTCCGAATAAGCCGTTGAACCGCCGTAATCTCTGCGGTTCATGGCCACCGTGCGGCAATTGCGACTTGCTGAAAGTTCATGTACCCTCTCGAAGCTATCTGTGAAGCGCGCAGAGTTAGTGGGATGACTGAAACTATATTCTGGGCACTAGTACATACGTGAGTTGAAACCACTGCCATGCACAATGATAACTGTCGTATAGTCTGACGAGTTTGGAACGGGCCCACTGTCGGTGTAGAAAATATCGTTGCCATCGGGTAGACTGAGCGTCGTTGATGTAAACGACATGGGGCGGGGAAGCAAAATAGTTCCTGATGATTCGCCTTGACAATAGCTAAACACCCTAACCGTGTGACATGTGGACGCGGAATCAAAATCAGAACCGGCGGCAAGGTGCCTGAATATAGCTACATAACTCCATCTCGACGCGCTATGATATCTGCGATAAGAACGAGGAACCCAGCCGGGGTCATCAGAGTGAAACTATTGGTTTGATAAGAAAAAATCCATCGCGCAAGAGTGATCACTTACAAAGTGATTCGCTCGCGGGAGGTTGATGAATTTGGTTAGTCGTCCCTCTTCTCTGTGGCGAGTGTATGTCCTGTCAGCTTCGAACGCTGTCCATACGCATGGCCACGCAGACCTACGACAGCTTATATAGTTGGCGCCGGGGACTCTGCTGCCACTGCGTTGACCTTGTCCTTAGATAGGCTTTGGTTCTGCTCGGGGGCTCGCAGAGGCCTACCACGCACTAAGACTTTCCAGCGCCTCTTCAGCACTTGGCCTATCCTTTGGTTCACGCTGCGCCAACCATTGGCTGAAGTCAATGAGTTCTTCATAGTGGTCCACTTGCTGGACGTCTGATTCGAGTAGAATACCGATGAGATTCCCGATTCCCCATACATCTGCTTTACGAGGGTCGAATGAGGGAGGCGAAGGGGTCGGATCATTTTCATCCAACTCTTCCCATACATACCATGCACACACTTCGGGTGGTGCGTAGCGATGGGTACCGACGGCAGCGCGTACGCCAGGCTGCTTGAAAGCGCCGTGCATCGTCCAACCAAGGTCAAGGATCGTCAAACGGGAAGTTGTGTGGTCAAAAGCGACATTCTCGGGTTTGATGTCGAGGTGGAAAAAATGGTGGGAATGGAGGAAAGCAATGGCTTCACAAAGCTGAACAGCTATATTGTGTATAGCCCCTCCACAAAGTCGCGCGCGAGCCCACGAAGGATGTACCGAAGTTAAGAAGAGATCGGCTCCGTAATCCAGCATGGTGATGAGATATTGGTCTGGTGAAAGCAAGAACGGTTCGATGACAAGGGTGGCAATGTGGTGTGCATCGCAGTTCAAGCTTTGGAGAGCTTTGAAGGTGTTCAGCTCCGGTTCGTGCACCAATTTGCACCATACACGTTGAGATCTTTCGCCCATCCGGCCTGAACAAATGGGGGTCTTTTCATGTCAATACCGATCATAGTCATGAAAGGACAAAACTCACCTCACGCCGTACAGGAAACACATCAATATCATGTTTATTCAAGAATATGATAACTTCTCGGGAACCAAATCGGGCGTCACCATAGTTGGACACCTGGTCGAGGGGTAGGGGCTCCTCAACGGCCACATTGAGAGACGAGCCATCAAGAGGGTTTGCGTGTTGAGCGTAATCATAAAGACGTAACGTTTCCCACCGTTCCCCGTCCAAAGTAAGCATATCGTTTAATTCCTGTGGCTCTGGAACGCGATTAATGTCGTCTATGCGAAACAATTGGCGGGGCGTAAAATAGCGGTAGTTTCTGGGCTTGTACTTCCTCATGAGGGTCTTCAGTTCGGCAGGCAGGTCGTACTCGTCGGACGATTGGACTCTGGCCACTATATCCTGAAAGAGACAATGTCCAGTAATCTGAACGCGAACGAGTTTTACACCGAATAGGAGTACCACCACTTTGTTTGCGAGACAATCTCATCAGAAAGTGATAGAGCAAGTCTGGAGGTGAACTCACGGGTTTTGGGATCACTATCTGGAGCAGAGGAGTCCATGAAGTCGAGTGTACGGAAATGGGCAAGCAGAACGGGGAAAGTTGAAGTACAACACAGCTAGCGGATCCTATTAACCGCGGGTTGTCCGGGCGGGCGCACAATCGACGGTTGATAGGCTTTAACCTAATAACTGCTTGGGCACGGCTAACCGTAGGTTATACATAACTTGGAGGAAGGGCCTGTGGTTAAAAGTGCGATAACCTGAGGTTCAACAAGGGTTAGACTCCTTCCTAATTTGGATAGGTTGGGAATGAGTTTCCTTTTCCGTAAATGGTTCAAAATGGGTACGAAAAACGAATATTTTCATTTTCCTCCCACCGACTATACCGTACATACAACAAAGCTACCATACTCTACACGGGTCCACACACTGATACGGAGGTTTCACAGTTGCAAGCTCTGGTTCACCCTCAGGCCAACCTCAGACAGCTATTGATATCTGCGATAAGAGCGAGGAACGCAGAGGGGTCGTCCGAGTGAAACTGTTGGTTTGATCAGAAGGAATCAACCACGCAAGAGTGATCACTTACGAAATGATTCGCTTGCGGGAGGTTGACGAATTGCATTGGTCGTCCCTCTTCCTTGTGGCGAATGTATAACCTCTCAGCTTCGAATGCTGCCCATACGCATAGCCACATAGACCTACGGCAGCTTATGTAGCTGACTTGAACACGGGGAAAGAAAGTTTTGGATAACTCCCCGTTGTACAGGCAGTTGTGAGTAGCCTGCTGCATGACGCGTGGATCACGACTGTAGCTTCGTCAGGAAGGTGGTATCACAGCATAGATTAATATGCACGTACATAGGTGGGTCTGCCATCATGACGGCCTCGGGATTGTAGAAGCGGCGCAAATCTTCATCGGTCCAGTTGTCTAGAGACGTGCGGTCGCTGCGTTTGAGGTGGGAAGAAGGCAAGGTATCCGGATTCCCATCCCATCCCGGAGGTGGCGGCTCATAGTAAGAGCTCACCCACGATTTGAACACGTTCGTCATTTCCGATCCTGTCACCAACGAAGTGTCGGTCCATGGCAGGTATGCTTTCTTCTGTCCGAGCGTAGGACCGAGGCCGAAGATGACACTCGCATCTGTCCCACATCAGTAAGCGAGGGTCGTTTGGATCTGAGAAGGCGCTGATGCTCACCATAGAAGATGATGTGTTTTATGTATGGTTCCAACTTGGCATACGCTCCTTCGGGTAGCCGGGCGGGGTCAGAGAGGAGAGAGACTATCATTGAACAACCCCTAGACCAGCCAGCGATGACAATTCCTCCTGAGCTGTGGTCGCTGACACGAGGAATACGCTTCTCTTCGATGAAGACGACGAGAAACTGGGCAAGGCATGTTGCGAGTAGATCCAGCACAACCTGAGGATCAGCTTCCATTGCGGCGATTTCGGCGGCCGTATACTCCGTCGAGCCAGGATACTGTCTCCGGTTGATGCATACAGTGCGCAGATTGTGGTTTCGCGCACGACTGTGAATGGCTTCGAAGCCGTCTGAGCTATCAAATTAGAAAACCAAGAAAGTTCAGGTTGGGGAAAGTTGAAACCACATACGGCCATTGAAACCACTGCCATGGATCATTACCAAGGTCGTGTACTCTGCGGAATCAGAAGGCGGGCCACTGTCTGTGTAGGAAATCACTACCCCATCATCGAGCTTAGCCACTTCGGTGGAGAACATGAGTGTTGTGAGCAAAAGAGCAGTGGCGCATGAGAAAGAGATTTGCAGTCTCGCACGAAATGAGGGATGTTTTCTCAGCCCATTTCACCGGTCACTTGAGCCAGTTTAAGACCGCCAGGAAAGCCATTGTGTGTGGGTAGAGATGATCCTGGTTGAATTGAGTTTTGAAGTGCGTCTGGGCCCGACAAAAGTTGTGTTAGCTTGAAGAGTCGTGACTCGTGAAATTTGACAGATATGGGGGAGCCACCAAAGGTTTCGGGATATGGTACCAGGCGTTATATATAACGACTTGTGTTTACCAGGCTAAGGCTCTGGGGACACGCGTTCAATCGGACACGATCACGTGGTATACAGGAGATACAGGGGACGGCACAATGACCGCATAGTAAGTAAGTTGACGGTAACTAGGCACCAGTCGAAGACGCTTGAGAGTGAATTGCTTCGTGCTTCGCATATCGCTTCGATAAAGCCGTGGGGATCAGCATAATGGAACTGGAATGACAAATGTAAGATTTAGCCCCGTATCGTGCCCAATAATAAGGGAGGACAACTCACAAAGTGGTTGGCCTGTTCTTTTATCAAGAAAAAGGACGTTCTAGCTCGCTCTCCACGACAGATTTTCTCCTCATACAGACGCTTGGTTTTGTGCGAAGTCCACACACAGCCCCACATGGATCTTTGACAGACGATCACCGTGACACGGACATCAGGGATTAGCTCTCGGGTTGTCGCCTCATCATATAGAGCGAGACGCGCAGCTTCCTTAGCGAAAGGCTCCGTCGAGGGGAGCGCTCTATATATGCTAATTGAGCTAGCCATCTGCGGAATGGATACATACTTACAATACCAAATCACTGACCGCAGCTTCAGGACTATACATGGTCTTGAGTTGGTCATCGGTCCAAGTCACGCGTGTATCCGTAGCCTTGACCTTGCTTGAAGGAAGATCAGTAGCAGAGCCATTCCAGTCCGGAGGTGGGGGATCGTAGTACGACGCGATCCAAGTCATAAAGGTCTGTGCCTTCGCATCAGGTGAGGCCAACTCTGGATCCTTGAACGGCGAATACGCATCAGGAGGGAATGTAGATGTATCGTAGCCAAATGGCGTTGGCGGAGGATCTGCCCAGCTTATATTAGTCACAGAAAGACTGAGAAAAGAAAACTTGCCGTAGAGAATTATATCCCTCAGGTAGGGGAGAAGAGCCGAATGGACATTTCCGGCGAGCATGGTTTCTGGAGTTCCTAATAAAGACAATGCCGTTACACATCCGATGGACCATCCAAGGACCGCCACTCCTCCATGATTGTCTTTAACAGGAGGAATGGGGTTCGCCTCGATGAACGTCACCAAGAACATGGCAATATTTAATGCCAACCGCGCGAAAACCTTCTCGCCATTAGCCATCTCTGTGAGTTCCTCGGGAGTGTATGGGGATGACCCCGGGTAGTGCCTGCGATTAATAATGACAAGTCGCAAGCCATGACCATGCGCAAGGTTATGGAGCGCATCGAATCCGCCTGAAAGCCAGAACGGTGGATGATTAGATCGAGCCTCGGCGTGATTGAGCAAAAAATAGTGAAACTCACGCCCGTTGAAGCCAGCACCGTGGGCGATGACGACAGTGGTGTAGTTGGGTTGGTCAGGATGAGGACCAGTATCGGTGAAGAATATACTCGTCCCATCGGGGAGTGACAATGTCTTGGAAAGAAAGGACAAGGTCATTGAAGTCAAACCTTACTGCGTAGATAGTGGGGGGCTTTATATAGCAAACCTATTGTGCTTGGCGGATTCCGCGCTCGGGATGCCAACGCTCTGTGTGTTCTGATTTGGGTCAATCCAACACTTTTTCAAGGATGCGCAGGCTCAGTTTGGAGGATCCAACATTGTCGATACGCGGGGAAAATACCAGGGATGTTCAGTGGAGTCGAGTCGACGCGACGGCCGGGGAGAAAGGGTGAGAGTGTGACATACCAATTACATACAACAAAGGTTCAGGTATCTAAGGGTCGGAGAGGGATTCCCGTCTGGATGACCTCTCGATACATAACCTCGCTTCCGATATTCATACAGAAAGACTCAACGGCTCAGAAAGATGGAGACCCTCTTTGATTGTACTGAGGAAGCCTCGAGGATCGGCTTGATGGAACTGCGAGAACGAAATGAGCGCCAAATCAAAGATGTGTCCACGCGCAGGGAGAACTTAGACGCACGAAATGGTTTGCCTGCTCGACCGCGAAGAAGCGAGTCGGACGCACTCGCTCCCCACGGTTCAATTTCTCCATGTACATCCTCTTCAGTTCGAACGACGTCCAGACACAATTCCAAATTGACCGATTGCACGCAATGTGCGTGACATGGACATCGGGAAACAAGGTTTGAGTCAGTGATTCGTCGTACAGGCAGCGTCTAGCAACCTCTTTCGCGAAAGGTCCCATTTCAGGGCTCAGTCTATCGAGAGAGACGTTAGGAATGTGATTAGGCCAGACACCAAAGAGCTTACAGCGGGGCGTCTACGACGAAAGCCACTTCGGGAGAATAAATATTCATGAGTTCGGCATCAGGCCACGAAATCATCTCGTCTGTAGATTTGATCTCGGGCCGAAGATGTTCGATGGAACCATCCCAGTTCGGCGGTGGAGGAGAGTGGTACGATGCAATCCAATCCTTGAACCCATGGGCCAAAGCCTCAGGAGTATCCAGTTGTGGATCAAGGAACGGGTTATAAACGTTTGAGTTCTGGTTTGAGGCATCAAACTCAAGGCCAAATGGAAATGAGGGAGGGTCTGTGGAGGGGTCCACATGAGTTTAATATGTGTGGCTGACGTTGGGCGCTGCGACCTACCATAAAGGATGAGGTTACGCAAGTAGGGAGCTAGGGCCAATTGCTTCTCAGGCGGCATGGACGCCCCAAGGAGCGACAAGGTCGGTGAGCACCCGATAGACCAGCCTAGGACGGCCAGACCTCCACCGCCTTCTGCATTCTTGGGAGGAATTCCAGCGGATTCAATGAAAGCCACAAGGAAGTTCGATAGAGTCAGCGATAGATGGTCGAAAACAAATTCGCTATCGCCGAGAGACGCAACCTCTTGGGGTGTGTACGAAGAAGACCCAGGATACTGCCGGCGATTGATGATTACCAGCCGTAATCCGTGTTCGTGGGCATAAGTATGAAGTATTTCAAATCCATCTGAGGACGACGTAGTTAATGAGAAGACAGCTTCATCGGTGAAGGGAAAGACATACGACCGTTGAAGCCTAGGCCATGGACAATGACCACGGTGGTGTAATCATCAAATGACGGATGTGGACCAGTGTCGGTGTAATAAATTCGCGTATCATGATCAGAAAGCAGCAAAGTTTGGGGGGAGAAAGTTGGCATGGTGGGGCTTGCACTAGAGTACACCTGAGCCGAAGTAAGTGACCAGCTTTAAAGGAATCCACCCGCAAAGAGGAACGCTAAGCGCACGATCTGATGCCAAAGCTTTCGATGAGATGTCACAGGGCTTGCCAAAAATGCTGAGTACATGTGAGTTGAACGGATACCGGAGATAGGCAATACCACCCTACAGAGAAGTGGCGGTCGAGTGAAAACCCAAGAGGACTTTTGGGAATGGAAGGATGTCGAGGCTTCGCAAATACCGTCAGACACGGGTATGCTGTACTTGGACAAGAAAAATCAACCGCATGCTCAATGAGGAGTAGCAATGCCTCGAGAGAATCCCAAGTGATAGCCATTATTCGCATCGAATAGCTTCGGGGAGGACGCTTGAGAGAGCAATGCGAGCCAGCTCTGAGCTATTCAATTGCGCAGGGGCCATGTGAAGTCGGCAGATTGAGACCGGAAGCTTCGGGAGATACAAATGGCGTTGTGCTGTGCATCAATGATTTGATGAACCTCGAGCCACCAGCTGCCACAGAGAATGTAGTGAAGCGAGTTCCGAGGTCGTGACCGATTGTCTGCGAGCAAGGAACTATCAACCAGTCGGCCTGAAAGGTTCCAGTAGGATGGCCTTATTGAGTTTCGCGGGAGCAAAGGACGGCCGGCATCCGCACCATCATCATGGGTGGCGCCGTAGCGAGTAGAGCACAGCGGTCTTAGTTGAGGATTCGGTTTAGCAGCACTTCTATGCTAGTCGAGCAAACTGTGGGCGAGCTTGGTCGAAACCTTTTGATCGAAACGTCGAGCGCTTACCCTTACGGCAAGCGCCGTGGTAAAAAGGAGTTAGGGACTCAGAGAGTGGTTCTAAGTTCAACCAGTGAGATTCCAATTTCGCTCTCTAGCTGCCCTACTTACAGGTTTCTACCAGCGAGCTGCTGGTAGCTCTAGCCTATCTAGCCCGCAGAACCCCCACAGTGGGCACCCCTTGATTACCTTCCGAAAGTGCGAGCTTGGCAACGTAACGCTCGACGGTAATGAAGACCCTGTCTAGCTTCCGCTCCCCTCTTGGATTCGCAAATTCCGAGTACATAACTCTTCGTTGGTGTGGCTCTGGGACCCCCATTCGACATAGATGACCTGATGGATAGCTAGTATGGAGTCTTGACACTCGCCGTCAAGTGTACCGGCCCGTACGCCTATCTCGTGCACTGGCAGAACTACTACTCCAGCACTTCTTGCATCCAATCGTTTTCAAGCTATTGATGGCCTCTGCTGCGACTGGATATCGTGCCACTTCTGACTTACCAACAAATCACGATCACCCATCTAGTCCCCATCGCTTGAAGCATAACTGTGATCGTGCCGGACTCATTCCCAAGGAATGTCCATGCAGAAAACGTTCCCCTTCAGTTCCTCGTCCTATCCGTATATCTGGGAAACAATTGGCAAACTGAGGTGTGATTAATAGCGCATTTGCCTCTCACTACCAGGATGGCAAACCTTCGAGGGGACCAAGGGAACAAGTCTTAGTCGATGCTAAAGAGCGTCCAACGTCGAAGTCCCGTTCGCCCTGACATCATCGACGGTCTCCTTCAACGCACCCGATTCCCGACGCTCAAGCTTGTCTAGTCGTCACGGCTACTAGCAGCTGATCCGTGGTTCCTTCTCGCAACTCCGAGTCCCGACAAAACAAACGATCCCAAGGACGGTTAGAACCACTCCAAACTCGTCTAATCGGTGACCTGGAGCTTTCCAACCGAACATCTACCCCAACCCACCGCTGGTAACTTCGCACCAAGACTCACGAAATGTCTCGGTCAATCAATCTCCTCTCATTGACAAAGACAACAAAGACAACAACGCCCCCCAAGATATCTAAATTTCCAACGAGTCATCTGCGTAAATCTCCAGGTCTCCAATATCCATACCCGAGGGTAGGCCCTTCTCCACCGGATACTATGGCATATTCCGGATCCGCGCTGACTTGGGTAACTCAGGTTAGAGCTAGGCACGTCATATAATCAGTATGCGCTTTTTTGAATGAGGGTCGCGGCAGGGTTAGGTGGCCATGTCATTTTGCTTGGCCAGCCTGCCCTAGGTCTGACGAATTCGAACCTCCGAGGGCGTAAGACTCATATCCACAACACAGCAACTTCCCCCCATTTCCTTTATGCATAAGGCCAGATGAAAAAAAAAAATTGTCACGCAAACTACGCATGGCCAACTTCAATCGGTCGGCGAACATTGCCCACGCCCTCTCAACGAAAATATCGGGGTATCCAAGCTGCGAGCAACGCCTGCTCTCCCCCACCAATCCTACGGCTTCCAAGCCTTTCAATCTCCCCGCCATAGCCGTCTGCCCTGGGCCTTGGAGAGAGGTGGGGTTGCTCACCTTCAATTATAACTGCGGGGTCTGCTGATCTCTCAATATTGCTTTGCGTCCTGAGTCGAGGAATAAACCCACCCTCAATATTCAATCAGACCACCTTCCTTCCAGGCGTTCTTCCCCCGTTCTTCTCATGAAAAACCCGTTCTCAAGAACATGTGAAGTAGCGGTAAAGCCCCCGACACGAAGGTTTTCTCAGTGTCATTGAACTTTGTGCGTAGCCCGACGTAACTTATTTCTCCCACCCGCCATGCCGAAAGCCACCGAGATGCGAGATGCAATGTTTCGAGGAGAAGAGAGAACGCGGTGTCTGTATAACCTTGAAAACTTATGCGAGTGATCGTTTTTCCATCCGATAGATGATGCAAATGTAGCGTATAGTCTGAGAGGAGAAGAGAGTTGTTTGAGAAAAGGAAGTTGGTTGGTTCGCAGGGTAATGAAGTCTCATTAATGTGTTCTTCTTGAGAAGTGGATGCTTCTTACTTGAAAAGTGTATAGTACATGTCATTAAAGTGGCTGGTTTCGAGAAATCGTGTGGCGACAGTACGGTCGTTTGTCGTAGCCGTACTTCGAGTGCACGTCGGTAGACGATCTCTTTTTTCAATTCAATTGGCGTAGTCAAGGTGCCCGAGAACGTCGGCAAGTAAATGCATTATAACCATTCAGAGATACAGAGTACGCGTATGGTGACTCCACATTAGCTGTACGAGCGATCGCCTTGAGATTAACCTTGAAGTGATGGTGCGATGCGCGTGTAGGTAAATGCAGCCAGTCGTTACGCGTTGAGCCGCAGTCGGTCCATTTCCCCCCTTCGATCCAATCTCCAGGGATGCACGCGTTACACGTCCTATCATAACAGACTTTAGAAATCAAACTGACGGAGGAAGAGGCTTCATGTGCACACCTAAGGATGGCGGTGAGAGTTTTGGTACCTGAAATAGGCGGTTTGTCCAGAACATCAGCATGTATCATGAGAAGAACGAAGTATATCCAGAGTGATGACTCCAATCTTCCGACTTCTCATCGATAAACGAACTTCTCCTTGACCACGATGAGTCAATGAAAGCGCCGCTCGGCGCCCGGAGACTACCTGAACTTCCATACGAACTACCTGCTTTGTGCTGCGAGAATGGGGAATAAGCCTCGTTATAGTGATTTATGATATAACCTAAACGGCAACTCACTGAGTTTATTGTCCAGCAGACCCAACAAAAAAGAGATCGCCGCGAACGTCTCTACGCCACTCTAAGCATGAAAAGCACAGGAAATTTCATTCCGCATACTATTATTTCCCCAGTCGAGTGACCCTTGGAATAATGGAGCGGCGTGTGGGCGCTCTGCAGACAAACAATACTATTATTCTGCTCCTTCTCGAGACGTCGGATTGGGAGCCAGGGACCTGGACCAGGTAAGTGGGAACTGGATATTGAATAACACGTAAGTCCCTGCAAAAGCACGTCAAGATATGTCTGATGGATGGATTGGATTGGGCTTGGGTTCGAGCCTCACCACTAAAGCGCGTTTTTCAGTCTAACAAAGGCGTTGCATGCTCCGCTTTACGCCCCATAAACGCTCGTGAACTGGTACAGGCAGAGATAACAGTTTGGCAGGGCCTTCGGCGACCCATACGAAAGATGATCGATACGAGATATACCTTGATGACGCGGAGTCCAGACGGGGAAGGCGTACTTATTCGGGTCTATCAAGCATGTTCATCGGGAAGGCGAGCTGTTAACAAAGACGGCCTTATCATGCAGCCGATTGATGCTGACGAGCTTGACGGAGATCCCCACTAGGCCGAAGCGTTGAAGGCGTAGACAATATTCACGAGACGCAGTATATTTCATTCATGTGATGAAGAGGGTTTACGGTGCATCCCATAATTAGGGTGGTCGAAACGAGGATAGGGCGAGGGCCAGCGGGGATGGAACAAGGCTATACGTCCAGCTAGGAGTAGTATAGACATCTGTAGCACAGTGATGATGATATGAACGTGTAGGCAGGCGTGTGGTGGCGGATCGTGGGTGCCCGTCTGGTGGGTTGTCCAATCAAATATTGCGTCAGATAGTTATCCGACGGAATATGCACTTGTCGTGTCAAGGAGGTGGTACCACGTTGATTAGGCTAAATCGTTCAGATTTCTAATTATAGGCAAGCAGGCCGTTTAAAAGTACACACATTGGACGCGGTGTGGGGTAAGTAGATTATTCCTGGAGAGCTCCATGCAAGGCTTCAAGGCCTGTCGCGCGATGGCAGCAGCGAGAGGGCCGAAGCCGCTAGTAAAATTAGGCAAGGAAGGAGTTCTAGCGTCAGTAGACCCAGGAACTGGAGTTCATAAGAGTGGGCAGGCGGAACACAGTGACATCGATCGTGCGAAGGCTTTTTCGATAATCAAGGGAGGAGGCAGAGTGTCTGCCCGAGACAGGCTGCGGGCCGCTAGCCGTGACGCGTGAAGGGCTGGCAGTCGCTTACGCAGAAGCTAGGAGCAATTTTGCAAAAGTGGCCTCGCCACTGGGGAACACGTCGTGAAGAGGAAAAAAAACTTGGCGGTAAAGAATTCCAAAGGAAAAGAAGGAAAAACAAACGGTTTCCTTGGTTAAGGCATATCTCGGCGTCGGCCGGGGCTCACGTGCGTGTCGACCAGGCACACCCAGAGAATCGGGGCCGCTTTCGTGGGTAAAAGGTGCCGGATAAGGTTTGGATCGTTCGCCCGAAAAGGCAATGTAGGTTGGTATGTTTTCTGCGTCTACCCGACATATCACCGTCCAATCCAAGGGAAGGGAAATCCTTGAGTTCAAACCCAGTCCGACCAGATTCCCTCTTTGCTCGTTGTTGCATCGTGAACAGGGCTGAATTATCTCCCTTTTACCGAGAAATGCACTTATTCGTTCCATCTTGATCTTCTCACTGACCTTGACCTTCGTCTCTTTAACCGTAAAGCCTTACCGTTGCACCGAATCACTCGTATCTCGCGTGGCACCTTGCCCCGCACAAGTATCCTTCTACCCTTCTTTTGGCGTTCGTTTCTCCCCTCAATCCCTCTTTTCCTAACCGTCATGGTCGCCAGTGTCAACAGCGATCTCTACACCCCGTTTCTTCCCCAAGGCATGATTCTCGACGAGGGGCCCCAATCGAGCGAGGAAGGTTCTGGGTTGCATTCGCCTGTGTTCGGTGTTCCGTTCGCCACTCCTCACGGTGATAATAATGGTGCGTCGTTGCTATCCTAGCTATTTTGTCTAGTTCTCACCTCACTTTGTCTCCGTCAATTAAGTCCGGTATCAACCTGATCGTTCTGACGTTCACCACGCCCCGGCCATCGTCTCAGCACAGTATGACTACTCCCCTCCGACTCTGGCTATACAACAACAGACCCCGCTCCTAGCAAGTTTACAGGCACCGACAAATGGCGCACAACACCATGTCACCTATACTTCCAACTTCTCTCTCTCTCGCAACCACCTTGGCCTCAATTTACCCATTCAGTCTGGGACGGAAAAATCTCGTCTGCCGCCACCTCCAGTCCACGCTGGTGACATAGTAGGAGACCATAACCTCAGTCCATCGCAACGCCGGTTGCCTGGCTCCCAGTCCCATGACCAGTCCCTTCCTCGTCTACCTGGAAATACGCCTGGGATGACTCTCGACGGTGATCACAAGGCCCCCGCGCCCTCAGCCGAGCGCACCGAACCCTCTGCTGCCACCAAGAACCCGACCCGAGAGTCGAGAAAGGAGAGTTCGACACTTGTCATTGCTTGTCGTCAATGGTAACTGTTCTTCATTAAACCTTTTGCGATATATGTCCTGACACCTACCGACCTACGTTCCCCTTCCTTGCCCCTGCTCGCAATCTAGCCGTGCTCGCAAGATTCGCTGCGATTCGACAAGACCCGTTTGCAACAACTGCCACCGACGTTCCAACGAATGCGTATATGATGCCGTACCAAAGCGACGCGGTCCAGATAAAAATCCGGGGACGAGGCAGAGATCGTGTAAAAAGAGGCCAGCAGACGGTTCCGCACCCCCTCCTCCGAAGCGACCCAGAAAGACCAGCGATAGGCCAAGCGACGATCGCGACACGTCTGCGTCCAGAGTCAAAGAAAACATGGTCAGCGGGAGGCGCACCCCTCCACCCTCGTCCCAGAGACATCTAGACCGATCGCAAACCACGAGTCAACTACACGCTGCACCTGCCCCTACCGACCTACGCATATCAACATCTGACGCTGGGTTATTGACCAAGGTGTGTCATCGCCAAGGACATGGTCTCTCCACTAACATCGCCTCTTTGCACGTCCAGCCCGAATTATCGCCTGTCGGACGCCGTGGACCTGATTATGGCTATGATCAATCCTATGTCAAGCCCTACCCGCGACCCATTGACGTCAACATACTGCAGTCACCTGGTGGCTCTCACCAGAAGTTTCCTGTCCCTTCCTCGCCAACCGTTGAGTATGGTCAGAAGGTCTGGTGGGAGAACTTCATGAGATCCTATCCGTACGTGTACCCCATATCGCCAAGTCCGTTTCCAAACCTCATGTCTCGATCATATATTCAGACTTCAAGACATCGCAGACGACCTGTCGTATCTGTAAGTGATCGTCATCAACTCAATCTGAGTGATCCCGCACCTCTAATGCTTGCGATTACAGTTTTAAAGATACCGGTCATTGGCTATCATTCCTAAACCTCGACTTCTTCACTGCGAGCTTGTTCAATCCCGAGGACCGACTGAACATCCAGCCCTCCTTCATCCTTGCTGGACTCGCGTTAGCGACATTAATGAAATCCAGTGAACTCGAACACGGGGCCCAGGGTCGTAGCAGGGCGTTGTGGCTACGCGATGCCGCTCAAACCGCGTTGGACGCGGCGTGGTCGTCCGAATGGGTTGACGCCCAGCTTGCGGAAGCCGCTTTCGTATGTGCTCTCCGCATCGGAACTGCTTTTTTCGCATGTCACCTAACTTGGGTTTTCTTTTGATTCAGATGCTTTCGCTCTTCGAGATGTCCGTGCATCCTCAATATGATCCTGATCGACTAGTCAACTCTCTTATATTTTTGGACAACATCATTCGCACCATCTCCCTTACCTCCGTTGACGCCAATGATCCAGATGTCGCCATCTTCCCTCCTCGGACAGTTCCTGTTGTCCCTCAGGATCTTTCAAATGACTCCCTTGTACCGCCACATACAAGGAAATGTACGTGTATCCCACGTGATGCCTCACATCCCCCGGATGCCTTTTCTTCATGGGCCTATCCCTTGCCATGGGATTCCTCGTGGACGCCCATGCAGGTTCGGGATGAGGAGTGCAGGCGCCTATGTTGGAGCGCCTTGAGCTTGGTCTCGACCTACACGTCCCAGTGTGCCGCTTTCAATCGTGAGCCACCCACACTGTTCCTCACGGACCCTGCAAATGTACGCCCCACTTTTCATCGAATATGATGATGAACTCATGTTATCATTCCACAGTATGCTCTTCTTTTCCCCGGCGAAGTCATGGATCGCATGTCACCTGCATACCGCTCCTCTGATTCTCCATCTCCGAAGGAGTCGGTTTGGGCGCTCTACTGCCGGAGCATGCTGCTGTGGACCTTTTGCAGTCGTCTGCGAAATGAGGGTTGCACCGATGAAGAGAAGGCCGAGTACGCCTCTGAATCTTGGTCGGAAACCCAAGCAATCCAAGATTCTTTGGATATGCATGAATGTAACCTGGATACTGGCCTCCTTTACATGACCAGGGAGTACCTGTACAAGTGAGTACCTTTTTTCCCAGCCGGGTATATCGCTGAGCACCCACCCTCTCTTCTAGCACGAGAATGATGGTTACGCAGTCGCTTCGCAGGTTGGTTCCACGTTCGGCGAAGTAGGTTCCTGTAAAATCTCACATTCCGTGTATGTCTAGCTTACAAGGCCTGGACAGCGGCTTAATAGCACCGGGGCCCATCTTCAACAACAAGCAGGTCCAAGAGTGGCGTAAGTCACGCATCATATCACCGTTTCTCGTCCCTCAACGCTGACGGCATGCCCCCAGTTTACTATCAAGACCAAGTCATTAAGCGTGTCAAAACCTCCATTCACAATATAGGGAAAACCCAAAGCCATCCACTTCTCCGGCGACCATTTCAGGTTACTTGGTTTTCGAACCAGCTTGCCATGTACGGATGCCGGTCTAGCCTTATTTCTTCGTGTCTTATCGCTCACGTTTCGCCTTTAGTTGTCTCCTCCTGTGGAACCAGAATCGCGAATGGACAAGTGCTCTGACCCTTGCGAAATCCATCCTCGTACCCCTTGATGTGATGAACGTTCTATGGCCTTCGCCAGGTATGACTATGGTCGTTTCAGTTGATATCTCCGTATACTCATATCATACTTTCCAAGTTCATCAACATCAATGCAACGAAATGCGCAACAGGCTCGCTGAAGCGTGCGCTGCCATGGGCCTTGACCCACCTCTTCCCCCGTCGTACTCTTTGCCACAATCATTGCGTTTCCATCCTTTGAGCCCTTGAACTCGCGTTACCTTCCTCCCTCGCAAGTACTTGCTTTCCCCCTCCTTTAGCATCTACTATTTATCCACCCGCTTTGACCCTGTTATGATACCACATTGTACTATGGCGTAGTTATCGATAGCTTTCTTGTATACCAACGCCCTCAATCACTTTACTTATTCACCTTTTCACATTTCTTGCTTTCAATTACTACACCGTCACATACTTCATACCTACTTACAAGCTTTCCTAAATACCAACGTTCTGCAAAGGCTTCCATTTTTTGCATTGTTACATGTCGCAATTACTAAGTAATATAAAGAGTGTATGGATCATCTACGGGGAGGACGACTAGTCAAAGCAAAGTGAGTACGAGATACAGAGGACAGTGGAGTCGCCGAAGGGAGTGTGTGAGATACAGAGCTACAACGGGGAGTGAGGATGAAGTGACAAAACTACTCATACAAATCGATGCTGACGATGTTACAACTACAGGCACTATGGTTACGATCAGAAATACACGATAGAAGTTATGCAAAAAATATAAGATAAGCGAGGGCCAGGGAAGATGCACAAGAGAAAATTGAAAGATGAGGGAAAAAAAATAAGTCCGAGAAGTCCGGGGCAATAAATCGTCTTGCGTCATCAACAAGTTGCAGGGCCAGGCGTATGATACGCTGGCGGTGGTTCTTCAACTGCTGTACTGATTGGCGGCAACGGAGCTATCATGGTATTCCGATTGTGCAATCGGGCGTTCTCCCGAGTAAGAGCGGCAACACGTTGGCGGAGGTCAAAGACATGACTATCCCTTTCTTCGGATCCAGGTCCTGCGGCGGCGGCCAAGGCGATATCGTCCTCCAAGCGAGCGACCATCTCGTATATCTCTTGTGTTCTTCTTCGGAGTTCGACCTGAGGGATGCCGTTGGGATAAGAGATGGACAGATGAGAGGAATGTCGGGAATGCCCATGACGTGAAGGTATAGCGGAAGGAGGAGCGGATGAAGGAGTGGAAGGGTATGTGGATATATTGGTGGCAGAGGTCGGCGTTCGCGCGTGCTTGGAGTTGTAGGAAGGATGGTGCGATGAAGGTGGTAGTGGTAACGATTCTGGGCTGCTATCGTACTCGAAGGCTACGCTTTTGGATCGGCGAGAAGAAGTACTACGGGACGATGTATGCGTAGGGCGATAAGGACTTGAAGGAGTGATAGGTATCGCGCTGACGTCGCTAGATGACTGCGAAGCATGATAAGTAGACGGTGAAGGAAGGTGGAAACCTGAAGGATTGGGCGACCCATAGTAATGGTGGTCGCTGGTATCAATAGACGCAAGCATCTCAGATTTCTTCCGTCGGTGGGGCGATGAGGGCCTTGATGAGGATAGGATAAATGGATCGATACGATGGATGTCGGTATCGTCAGGTCGGACGCTTGGGAAAGCAAAGCTGGGGAGTCTGGGAAGACTAGGAGGGTCTGGGTCGACTTCGGGCCCTGCGACGAGAGTCTGACTACTCATTCCGAAGCTTTTGCGATAAAAGGCCCCCCGGTGCGACATTTCGGGAGTCTCGGGGCCAAACGCAGCGTGGTGGGCTGGGGAAGAAACATTAAGATATCTTTCTGAGCAAGAAAGGATAGAAACTCACTGTTGAGGTCGATTGAACCGTGCTCAGGCTCTTCCTTTCCGGGCCGACGCCGCCTTCTCCAGCAAAAGGCGATAAGGAGGAGGGCAAGGATGACAGCAGCTGCGATGACCCCAGCTGTGACACCTGGCGGTATCTTCGTCAAGGTTTCGGTCGGCTTCTTGCGTTCTGGTTTTACGAGGAGGTTTTCAAACGATGCATTGTAGGTGATGTAGTCCAACATGAACGATTGATCGCCGGACACTTCCATGACTTCGACATCCAGGGTATGAGTCCCCTCCGCAAGGCTAGTGTTGTAAAATTGGGTATGTGTTTGGTCGTATGAGCGCATCGATGAGTTGTTGAATTCAGCGATGTATGTAGAGCCAGAGCTGCCATCAACCGAGAACTTGGCAGCGACGCGACCAGACAAATGAGATTGGAGGATTCCGAAGACAGAGACGCTAGTGCCTGTCGTGAAAAGTCAAGTCAGACGGGACCATGGTGGAAGCGAGGTCGCTGATGCACACCTGTAAATTCGAATGTGAATGAGTCACCACGATGGCGAGTAGAGTGTGTTGTGTTGCGAAAGGATAGGCGTCCGGTGGAATTTGAGTCTCTGGATGGAAAGACCTGGCCGAAGTCCTTGTCCCAAGATCCATCATAGTCTATATCCGAGTCGAAATCATCCGCAATAATTATTTTACCGTTCACTGGAGTCGACGGACCAGCCGAAACGACAATATAATCAAGCATAGCATAGGTAGCGTTTTGTAATTGAAGAGAGAGGTCGTGCTGGTGGTCGATGAGGGCAGGTGACGTGTACCACGGCCTGTAGTTGGGAAGATCAAGATATCCCCCTTGGACGGTCGCATTGTCTATCGTTGTGACCGGATAGAAAGTGGCATTTGAAACCCCCCAAACCTGGATTCCAGTTCCTTGAAAATGGTCAGCCGAAGTATTTCAGTCAATGGAAAAACCGCAAGTACCATAGAAAGAGAGATTGATATCAAGGTCGCCACTACCCTCCATCACTGAGCCGCCCATGTAGCTGTGATGGTTTCTTGCCCTTTGCGTCCATCCCGAGCCATACACGATAGAAGGGTCAGTACTGTCAAGGAGGACGGTGAGCTCGCTGAGGGACATGAAGTGGTCGGGGAGGAAGAGACGAAGCCAGCAGAATACAGCTGCGTCTGCGGCTTGACATAGTGCATGGAGCTCCCTCGCTACCAGGAAGTTCGCTAGCTTTGCTGGCTAGGCCAATTCCAGCAACCCCACGTCGTGCTAAAGAGTAGCCATCGGAGAAGGCAGTGCGCAAGAGGAGGCTCTTTCCACGATGAAGTATCTCTGCATGCGAGAGACAAATCGAATTCATAAAGCCAGTGGCAGAACCAACGTTAACGTTCAACGTTGACGATCGGGAAGCGAACAAACAAACGGATTGGCGGAATGCTTACGCCAACAGGGGTTGTGCCAGTCAGGGGGTGTGTATGAGGGGGTGCGTATGATTTCGTTTTTTCTCCAGAAAGCTGATTGCAAGTTGATTGGAAATGAGAGCAAATTACAGAAGCAGAAAAGGGTATGATAAAAGCAGTAGGAATGAAACACTGAAAAGGAAGAAATACTACTGGAAGTTTGCGCTTATTACTCTTCGTCATCCTCAGGTTCCCGAGCTTCCAGTTCCTCCTCGGGTTCTTCACGTCCAAAGAGGCCTGTTCGGATAGCTTTCCCAAGCTCCTTCGCAATAGGACGAAGAGCCATACCAATGGCACCGCGGGCCTCCAAAAACTCCTCCTCGCGCTTATTCAGAACAGCTTCTCTGAAAACACGGCCGAGTTCCTTTGCAATGGGACGAAGTGCCATTCCAATCGCGCCTCGAGCTTCTAACTCCTCTTCTTCACGTTTGTTCAGGACTGCCTCCCTGAAGACGCGACCAAGCTCTTTTGCGATGGGCCGGAGAGCCATGCCGATCGCACCGCGAGCCTCCAAGACTTCTTCCTCGTCACGCTCGTAGAGTCCTCGTGCCTCATGTGCAGAGTCCTCGTCTGCATAATGGCGAGCAGCAAGTTGCATGAGATGTTGATAGTATGCTCTTCGAGAAAGACGGGCTTCCTCATCGTCCTCGATATCCCTGGCTTGATAGAATGGCGAAGAGTCATCCTCGCTATCAGAGCTTCTGGCGGCGAGCTGCATGATGTATTCGAGAGCTTCTCGGCGTTGATGATAAGCTTGAGCGACGTCTTCGTCCTCTACAGAACGAGCGTGGTGGTCTGAGTCGCCATCTTCATCTTCATAGCGAGCATGAAGCTCGGAGTCGGCTTCTTCAAGGTCTCGGGTGTTGAGAGCTTCAGGAGTGAAAGGGACATCTACTGACGTCTGATCGACTACGACGTCGGTTGAATTGGAGCTACTAGATCAGGAGTGAGATACTCTGGATATAACAAGAAGATTCGAACTTACGAGGAGCCTAAAGCCCTACCAGCAAGGAGTAGAGAGCACGAAAGGGCAACGATAGAACTCTGGTAGACCATATTGAAGCAAGATATGGGTGATGATGCACAGCACCAAGTATTTCGATAGAGGTAGATGGATCAAAGGATCAAAGAGAAGAAGACAGAGCGCGGCTGAGGAAGTAAATCTGAGGAATCAACCAATTTATATTATCTGGCTACTCACAACAGCACCCTGCGTCTGAGAGCGGTCCATTCGGTGAAAGGGTCTTCGTGATGAAGACCAGAGACGAACGTCTGACGGTAGTATCACCAGGGATGCTCGAAACCAGGGAGTCGTGTGGTAACAAGTTTCCTCTCGCTATCCGGGCCCAAAGGCGAGCGCCACTCTTCATGATACCGGCGGGACAAGCCATAACATGTTTGTAACCTTTGATGCTTGAATGGTGGCAAAGTGACGATCAGAAGTGGCTGAGGCTGTGATTCGGTGATCATGATGGTGAAGAACGAACAAGCCGTTTCATCCCATGGTGAGCAGCTTTTGGGCATATAAAACGTGCTACAACTTCCGAGAAAAACGGCAAGGCCGATACTCCCAGAGCGCCGACAGTGAACGACAAGTTTAAGTGAAGTTTACCAGACTCTCCCTGGGGTGTGTTTGGCTAGTAAATACAGCCACAGAAAATCACTGCACGAGGTATGAAGACCAGAACGACTTCGGCCATTTGGCAAATTATGAATGCGGCATTTCAAGGATAGAATATCCATCCCCCACTTAGTAGAAGGTATGCATATGGACCTCAAGGTTGGACGTTGAAATTTGAACCTTGCAGGTTGAAACGTGACCGACCATTCAAGCGAGCAGCCGACTGAGACGGAGGGTCAGTGATTTTGGCCAGCATGTGGACGCCAGTGCCGGAAAGTGTAGTTCTGGAGTCCTGGAAGGGCGGGGATAGAGAAGACGAGGGCATGATGGCGTTTTGGAAAAACGCCCCTAAACATCGTACTCGTGATCAAAGTTTGAGAAGACGGACGCCACTAGCGCCCACCTATTCCACCATTGAACCTGGCAGTAAAAAGCGTCCCCGCGTTTTGAATTGGTTTTGAGACCACGGTTGCATGTCATGTCGAGATGGAGAAACTTTCGATTGCGTAAGTTTCCTTCCTGGAACAGCAGTGCACTTGCCCCGCGCTGATCTCCTTGCTCTACCTTGTAGCATGATCTCTGACTTCTTTCATCCTGCGGTCGGTGGGGTAGAAAACCATATTTACATGCTCAGCGCGAGCCTCATAAAGCGCGGTCATAAGGTCTGCTATGTCTCATGCTATTAGCAGCACTTGAAACCTTTTTAATGAAGATTCTCTTCAGGTCATCGTCATCACACACAGTCATCCTCCTGACCGGGTTGGTGTTCGCTGGGTCTTACCATCCCTGAAAATCTACTACATTCCTTTCCCGGCTATTGCTTCCAATGCAACCCTCCCGAACTTCTTCACCTTTTTGCCATATTTTCGCACCATTGTTTTGCGAGAGCATATCACGTTGATCCACACTCACGCGAGCTTGTCCTCTCTTGGCCACGAAGGGATCCTGCATTCACACCTGATGGGAATCCGCACTGTCTTTACCGACCATAGCTTGTTTGGATTCGAGGACGCCGCCAGTATTCTTACCAACAAGCTTCTTGCCGGCACTCTGCGGAATGTTGACGCCGTTATCTGTGTTTCCCATACCGGGTAGATTTGGACGCTATATGTCATTGATTGAAGCTGACGGTTATATCGTGGCTATAGTCGAGAGAACACTGTTCTGCGTGGACAGCTATATGAACATGATGACCAAGCCCACCCTCGGCGGATGATCGTCAATCAAAACGTCTACGTCATCCCTAACGCTTTGGTTGGCGAAAGGTTCAAACCTTTTGACATACAGAGGTCGCCAGATGAGGGTGAGTCGCCTCAGTACTCCGTCGCTGATGAGCAACGATTCACCTTGCCCTCCGTCAGTTGTTATCGTCGTGGTGGCCAGATTAGCCTACCGCAAAGGAATAGACTTGTTGGTTGCCGCCGCGCCTCGAATATGCTCAGCCTTTCCTCAGGTCAAATTTATCATCGGTGCGCTCCGAGTTCCTCCTTCTCACACCATTTCGGCCGTGCTCAACCACTTTCAGGCGGGGACGGACCAAAGCTAATTGATATCCTCCAAATGCGCGAGCGCCATCGCTTACAGGATAGAATAGAACTCCTTGGGCCTGTACGACCCAACGACGTCTGCGAGGTATGTGTTCCTGTCCTTTCCTTTTTGGTTGAATGTCATATGAGATGCCGTTTATCTACTTGATAGGTGTTAAACCGCGGAACAATATTCTTGAGTACATCGCTGACCGAGTCATTCGGCATTGCCATCGTAGAAGCCGCCTGTGCTGGTTTATATGTGGTTGCCACCCGCGTTGGTGGTGTCTCCGAGGTCTTGCCAGAAGATATGATTAGCTTCGCTAACCCTGATGCAGATGGTAAGCCCCTCGTCCTACCGATGTTTCGCACCTTTCGGAAAAGCCCTGACAAAGTCCTTGGTTGACAGACCTCTTCCGGGCCGTATCCGAAGCCATAACCATCGTATCGCAAGGCAAGCATGACCCTTTTAGTGCGCATGAAAGGGTGAAGATGTTCTACAATTGGGACGATGTGACCGAGCGTACCGAACTTGTCTATGAGGCTGCCATCAACGCACCCCAGATAGACCTACTCCAGCGAATTCACCGGTGAGTCCACATTTCAATTCCTCCACCCTCCTTTCTTACTCTTGGTTAGAACCATGCAATTGGGCCCGTTCGCGGGACCCATCTATACCATAATTTTGATCGTCGATTGCTTGTTCTTTCTCTTTCTTGAGTGGTGGATGCCCCGAGAGGACTTGGACTTTGTAACCAAAAGCTGGGATGATAAAGTCTTCGTCGCCGTGCGTTCCATCCTGTTTATAAAGTCTCACAACGATTCAGTCCTCACCTATATCTAGCTCGCGAAAGAACACAGTGAATAGTTCTATCGGACTTCAACTCAGTCTGCTGTTATCAAAGGCGGGTTCGCTAGCTGGAGTATCCAGGACCTAACATGTTCAATTTTCTTACAGAATACACAGACGGTGCATGTTGGTCTAATGGAACCCAATGGTTCTCGGCGGCTCCCTCGATCTCTCGTTCATGACACCTAGCAAGAGAGTCGATGTCTATGGTACACGATACGATCATCTCAGCCTCCCTCCTCATTTTTCCAGGATCGATACGTTTTAGGCTAGATGGGTGCACGTCGAAGCTTCGAGGCTCTGCCTGTCAAAGAAGTTGATTTTAGGCTTATCTTTGGTCGTTGAAGACGCGTTAAGCTTTCGGTAAGCCCCTTCCGCATAGCTTGCTCAACGCTTGCTATCCTTTCATGTCCCTAACATGTTGTCTCACCTAAACTTCTAGAACATGATAAGCCTAAGGTCTCAGGGCTTCATTACGATGTCCTTGTGACGAACTGCTAGATGGCCGTTAGTAGACATGCTATCCGTATCGCCTATGCGCTATTGCTTCCGTTTTTTAATCAGATCTCCTCTGCGGCATCCAATTAATCCATCGTTGTCCCTGCAGTCGTACTGTCATTCGCGGGAGCTACAGCCTATAAAGTTATTGGAGAGTGAAGCAGATGACCCCAATGTCCTTGGTGTCCAACCCAGTTATCTTCCTTGCGCCATTAGCGGCAGTGGCAGCCTGGACCTTCTTGCACCGTCGTGCTCGGTCGCAACCGCCTCTACCACCTGGTCCCAAGAAGTACCCTATTATCGGCAACCTCCTGGACCTCCCTTCTGAATTCGAATGGTTCAAATACTTAGAGTGGTCGAAGGAATATGGTCGGAGCCCCAGTTGACTGAAGTTAGTTGATCAGTCTGCTTTAACGGACCCTTCGTAGGTTCCGATGTCATCCATCTCGATGCTGCCGGAGTGTCTGTGATTGTTCTGAATACACTCGAAGCTACCAATGACCTCTTCGAAAAGAGGTCCTCCATCTATTCTAGTCGGTTCGTTCCCATGTTTTTTCTCAACCCTAGGACGTATCAAGTTACTGACCCATTCTTCCCCCATGTTATTAGTCCCCACTTTCCTATGATCAACGAGCTGTAACGTCGTGACCTCCTGTCTTGGATGTTCTCTCTGATCGCCGTTCAACAGGATGGGGTGGGCCTGGGCTTTCGCGTTTATGCCGTACGGCGATGCGTGGAGACTTCGCCGCCGCATGTTCCAGCAAGAGTTCCACCCGTCGGCAACGTCGATGTACAGACCTCAAGAAGTTAAATATGTCCGACGGCTGTTACATCGATTACTTGTAACACCCGAAGAATTCATGAGTCTGACTCGGCAGTAAGTTCGCTAAACTCAAGGAACATGGACTCTTCTAAATAGACCCATCTAGTGCAACCAACGCTGTGATCATGGATATCTCTTACGCTTATGATGTATTACCCAAGGACGATCCTTACGTTGACATGGCTGGGAAAGCTTTGCACGGATTGACTACGGCAGCCGTGCCTGGAACGTTCCTCGTCGACTCCTTCCCAATCCTCAAATACGTACCCTCGTGGATGCCTGGCGCGGGCTTCAAGAGGAGGGCAAGGGAGTGGCGCATTTGTGTCGACAGGATGATAAAGGAACCGTTTGAAACCGTCAAAATCAACCTGGTATTTTGGACCTCCTCCTGAGCTCAGGGTCCTTCTGCGTCCTGATAACTGCTTTTGCAGGCGAAGGGTACAGCGAAACCGTCCGTAGCCACCCAGTGCTTGGAGAACGTTGATCCTACCAAGAACATTGAATATCAAGAACAAATTATCCGTGAAACAATCGCCAATTTTTACGCCGGTCAGTTTCATCATCTGGCCCCGATTTTAGCCCCGTCCTGACTCACCCACTATAGCTGGCTCTGACACGACCGTCAGTGCTCTGAACACATTCTTTCTGGCTATGGTGCGCCATCCTGAAGTTCAAATCAAAGCCCAGAAAGAATTGGACGAAGTCCTGGGTGGACGTTTACCTGAATTCGACGATGAAGCGAGCTTGCCCTATATCTCAGCTATTGTGAAAGAAGTTCTCAGGTATGTTCTTGCGGATACCATAGCCTATGCCGTACTCACTCGTGGTGAGATGGGAACCTGTCACGCCCATCGGTGAGCTCCATCATCTCCATGCCTCTCACTCCAGCCTTATGCAATTCCACTCTAGCTATCCCACATTTAGTAACCGAGGATGATGTGTACCAAGGATATCGCATCCCAGCCAATTCTATGGCTGTTGGAAATGCCTGGTGAGCGATACATCAACAGATCCCTGCCACTGCCAATGTTGCTGAACCTCGCTTGAACCAGGGCTATTCTCCATGACGAAACAATGTACCCCGAACCCTTTTCATTCAAGCCTGATCGCTGGCTCACCCCAGATGGGCAATTGAACCCGGACATCAGAGATCCAACTGTTATTTTTGGATTCGGTCGAAGGTACGGCGACGACCAGTTCCGCCTTCGTGTTGTCGACCTGAACACATCACTCTACAGGATATGTCCTGGTCGTCATATTGCTACCTCAACCCTTTGGATCGCTGCTGCTTCAATTCTGTCCACGTTTAACATTACGAAGGCTAAAGACGAAGCGGGAAATATCGTTGAACCGGATGGGAAGTATCATTCCGCGATGATTTGGTGCGTCGCAGTCACTGTGTGCCTCCACAGTGTGCTAATAATTTGTAGCCATGCACTCCCGTTCAAATGTAATATCAAGCCTCGCAGCAAGGCGGCTGAACAACTCATCCTCTCGATACCCCTCCAGTGAACTGTGTCTGGGACATGGCAGGCAGGCTGATTGGCTGCCTCTCAGCCTCTTACCAGAGTTCCAAGGATTGATAAAGAGCTTTGCGAGATAACCATGTTAATATAGATCATATAACCCAGCGAATCCAATAATACAAGTTACAAAGCCTTGAAGGCAAGTATATTCAATAAGCAAATCCTTGGGCTGGTAGGCCTTCAGGAAAGACCTGCTTGAACAGGTCAGGGTAATGACGTTGAGCAACGTCTGGATGGCTCCTGAGATGAGGTCATTAGACGATGATCATGGTAATTCGTCAATGGACAACCTACTTCACACGGCCAATGAGGTTAACTTGTCCAGATGGTTCACGGTCGAACTCTGTGAAGTTCACCGCTAGCGTTGCGTAAGCTTAAGTGCTTCTTTGTAAGGCAAGAACGCTAAACTTACAGTCAGTGCTTGAGAGATCGCCGCGCAACTCGCGCAAGGCAAGTACTTCCGGTGAGACTATGAGACTTGTCAGCGAACGGAAGGAATGGATGATACGAAGCAAACGCACAATCAAGGACGCTGTCCGCAAGGCGTGCATCGAGGCTGATATTTTGGAAGAAAGGCACGGAAAATCGAGGCGATTGGCCTTTGGGAGAGAGTACTCTGTGCGAGGTTGCACGGGCCAGCCCTCGCGTCACGAATTCCAGGGCTAGAGTGAGAGGGCATGTTAGGAGAGGCCAGGTGTGAAAGTTTATATCGATTCTGACCTTTCCCAAAATTGATGACGAACGTTCCGGGGATGGGAGGAGCGTCAATCCATTCACCCGCCAGGTTCTGGACCTGGAGACCCTCATGTGGTGAAGCTTGAAGGAGCTGGCCAGCGTCTGTGAGAACACTGAGCGGTAGGTATGTATTCGGTAGCGTACAATAGTTATGAAGCCAGCGTCGTAATGTGGGCCCACCCCTTGATCTGAAGACGAAGATGCATCCACGGTAGGGTACTTGACCACCTTTCCACGATGTTGCATAAGTTCAGGTCGATCGTAGAATTTGAATAACCCATCGGGAGGCAAACCAAGAGCCTCACTCAATAGCCGAGAAAAAGCATAGCTGAGCTCTTGAACATCGAGCAGATACTTCTCCATGGCTGTCTTGAAGCCTGGGATAAGATTTTCATCTGGCCACTGTAGATTTGTGATTATGTAGTTGAATGGTAGATTGCCGAGTTGTGACCATACCTGAGAGGGTCCCCAGAGCCTGTAATGATCAGGATCACCAGCTTTCCACCTCGAGACATGAGGAGTAGCGAAGTCAAACTGTTCTCGGATATCTGTCTTCCCTTTGGTAAGTTCCGCACCAAGCCGGGAATATCCAAGGAAGTGCTCCGAATTGGCCATGCGTATCTTGTCTTTCGAGCCCTGTGGCAGCGCGAATAGTTGAGGAATGTAAGATATGACCGTGTCAATGGTATCTTTGGAGATTGAGGAGTTTGCTAGATACAGGAAGCCAACATTTACGACCGCATGTCGCAGTTGGAGGATGAATTTGTCCTTGGTAGTAGGGTTGGTCGCCAGTGACCAGTCGAGTATTGGGACGCTCGTGAAGTTTGCAGCCATTGGGATGAAGGTGAGAGTAGTGACCTTGTCGGGGAGATTCGACATATATGTGTCAATGCGCCATTCCGAAGCAAAGATCACGCAATCTGACAAATCCTGCCCGTCGAAGACATGTGTGCCCACGTCTCCGCCCAGAAAAGATGCCACAAGTAACTCGACCCCATGAGCTTTGGTAGCCCAATGTTCAAATGTTCGCGTTTTGAGGCTCCGGAGGACCTGGCTGTGGTGAAGGTGGGTGAAAAGCTTCTACAAACGCTTCCATAGATAAGATAAGACGAAAGAAGGTCAGATAAGATAAGATCATCCCTGTTCGTTTTTCTTGGCTTGAACCACGTCGTCTGATCCTATGCCCAATTCCTTCAAGCACACTAACTTGAACTAATATCGGACATAAGATGTCCAGTACTGCACAAAAGCTGTCTACAGTAGCCGCTCCAATCTGCATCGTCGCTCACTTCCGCGCTGTCTCCACCCATACGTAGGTACATACCGTAATCTGGTTGCCCTGCTCATATACATGATCTTACACCTATTTTATTTGCCGCTGTCTCCGTGCTCCTAGATCCCAGTCCGCCCTGCCACAGCTCCCAGTCGTGGCCCGTGGGTTCTCTCTGTAAGTACTTGCCGCCCTCAAGTCTGTTACTCTGGTCAAGGAGATTCGAAGTGCATTGATGTGGTTAGCCAGCACTCCTGATTCCTCAATGAATACTCATACCACGGGACTTCCATCTTCCCATGATGCTTTCACGATGTCGACCTTGCTATGCATGCCAACCTGTAAGTTAGGTTTCATGCCTGCCCTGTCCACAATTTAATTATATCTGCGCATTCTGTTTTCACCATTCAGTCACCGAGCCCGGTCATCAATGAATCCGTATGTACCGGAGATACCGTCCACCATCCGTAGCTATCTTCAGCCCACGCTCTGTGGTATCCGGTGGATAACAGTGGGAACAGCATTCCCATATCACTGACATGGGCAATCTTCCCCTTGGAACGTCGTACGGGCGCCGTTCTTGCCGTTGGCGTGTCTGACTCTGGTGTGTTACTTAAAAGCGACGTGACTGTGCTCGCCCGCAAGCCGTTCCTCAGCCCGCTTTCCCTGATCAACTCACCCCATCACCTCCCGCTCGCCTTCGATCCTCTCTATACGGGTACCATGTCCCGCGGTGTCAAGAAACCTGACCCTCCCCATAAGATGGAGTTCGCCACCAACAGCTTGCGTAACACCACCATCGCCGTGGAAAATGACCAATACTATTTCGAAGTTGTCACCCGTTTCTGGCACCCCACCATCACCAAGATCAACAGATTCGATGTCAATACTGGCAATCTGACGACCGTCGCGGAAATTGAGCGACTTACTAGCCGTGAACCCAAAGTGCGCTTTTTGCAAAGCTCAGAAAAGGGGACGGGTCTGGGAGAGTGGATGAAAGCGTCGGAATTTGTGAAGTATGAGAATAATAGGTTGTGCGTCGGCACATCCGTCTTTCCTGTGAGAACGCAAAGCTAATGTACCTTTCTCTTGTAGGGGCGGCACTTTCAACACCAATGATGGTACGAGCCTTCGATGGAAAACCCACAACCGGAAATTGAGAGTGAGTCTTCTCGAGTCCATTCGCGGTTGATCTAATGCCAATTCTACGCAGTTGGTGAATCCTGAGGACGATAAGAAGCAGCCCATCGTACAATACCATAGTCACGAACGCTTTTTCTGGATCTTGCGTATGACACGTCATGCATGGCTAGAAATTAAGCCTGAATTGACTGATTCGTTGGAGAAGGTTATTGGTACGAACCACCGTCTTCATATCCTCAGTCTCTGAGAAACCTGACATTTCTCTAGTGAGCTATCTTCTCGTTGAGCGCCGCAGACGGAATAAAACCATTCGAATCAAGGGATTCTGAGCATATCTGACCTCTTCCAACATCGCGTCCATTGCTACTTAGATAAATAATAATAGACACTCATTCGCCTGATATCACTACACATTTACCTCAACTTGTTGAAGCAAAGAGGTTCTCAGATTCGTCTTGTGGGACAAACATGCATTATCATGTTACCACTATGTACCGACATTTTGAATGCGGATGTACGAAGGAATGAGCCCTTAAGCGAGAGATACGACATAGACAGCTAAATAATGTACATAGAACAAAGCACTGGGTGCAGACCGAAGCTACTGCAACGCGGGGAAAGCAATCCGTAACGATAAGATGTACAGCCAAAGTTCGAAAGATGCGCAGATGTAAGATGGATTGAGGAATCTAGATGTTTAGATGTTGAAAGATGTTATGCAAACCTGGAAAGAATTGAAATTTCATGCATCATGAGCTCAGTCGTATGAAGCTTTCATGATGTTGGCATCGCATGAGACGATTTATTCCTCGTCGTCGCTGCTGCTGCTCTCAGAGCTGCTGCCGCTGCTACTGCCGGTATCCTCGTCGTCGCCCTCGTCGTCGCCTTCTTCGTTGTCGTTGGAGTTTTCTTTATCGTCGCCCTCAGTGGTCGTTTCGGCAGGCTTAACTTCCTGCTTCTCCTCCGTCGGCGTCGATGTGTCTCCTGACTTCTTTTTCTGCTCTTCAAGCTCCTTCTTGACCGCCTGAAGTTCTTTCTCCTTCTCCTCCAGCTCGGTCTGCGCCTTCTCTTTCTCCTTCTCAGCCTTGGCCTTCTCCAGCTTGTCTTTCTGTGTGCAGAGTCAGCACATTCGATATTCCATTTCGTGAATAGAGGAAACAGGAGCATAGTGAGGTCATGGTTCAGGGACATCCAGGGCATCCACATGCGACAAATCACATTTCGCAAGCGAAAAATCACCGATCGATGGTGATCGATAAGAAGGGATAAGAAGATCCCGGATGGGGGTTGGAAAAGAAACTTTGCAACCACCATGACCACTGAAAACCCTCAGGCGAAAAAAATGCAAGATGTATCAACTCACCTCCTTCTTCTCCTTTGCCTTCCGCTCACGTTCGGCCTTAGCTTTTAGTCTCTCCTTCTCAACCTTGATACGAAGCTCCCTTTCGCTCTTGACCCACTCAGCCAAGTTGGTAGCAGCATACTCTGGTTGAGTCTTGTTCTTGAGGAGGTCTAAAAGGTGAGTAAGAATCAGTTTGAGACATCCGTGGCATTGAGTGGGCTGGTGCTTACATCCTTGAAGCTGAGCCATACTGAACTCAGCCTCGGGTAGGGATTCAGCGAACGTCGTCGCAAGCTTGTCCATCATTTTGGAATCAATGACAGTCTTGACGCGTAATTCATTGGGATGGGTAGATGGTGGGGGAACACCAGGGCGCGTGTTGGTAGACTCAGAAGGGAGAGAGGTCGTGTTGCGAGGGGAAGACGGCGGTGAGGAAGGGATTGGAGAAAGAGTTGTAGGGGGTGGGCTCGTCTGAGAAGGTGTCGAGGATGAAGCTGAACCTGACCACAGGCTCCCTATCGACAGGTTCCCTAGCGACGACCACGACGAAGAGGACGGTGAGAGACTCCCTTCCTCAGCACTCTCGCTCATAGGCTTCACTGCATGGACCTCAAGGTTCCCTAGGCCCATCGATGCAAGCTCCGATTCATCCGCAATGATACTCTCGCTGTCGACTACATCATCCTCTCTGACAGGGTCATCCTCTTCGTTACTGCTTTTCACCCAGCTACCATCGACCCACACAGGCCCTTCAACACACGGGAAGAAGTTACGGAACAACGATTCCGCCTGCGACCGCGTGGCATACTTGAACTCCACCCACACATCCATGCGACCAGGCCGACGCAACGCGGGATCCAGACGCTCAAGATGATTCGTGGTTCTGAAGTACTGTCAACTCGAGGCTCCGAAAGATCTGGAACTGGACTCACGCAAAGAGCAATCTTCCTTCTGATGCAGCCACTCCATCAAGTGCATTGAGCAACCCGCTGAGACTCAATGTATTCACGTCATTGAGACGATCCTTGTCCTTCTTCTTGTCCTTCTTTGACTTGCTGCTATCCCTATTGGACGACCGGGTTGAGCGGTGGGGCCTTGATCTCCCACGAGCTTTGGAAAACGATGATGTCGACGGATTAGCTGGGGTAGACGACGAGGACGAGTCGGAGCCATCTTCATCCTCTCTGTTCGTGTTACGCGTAAACGCCGCATCGAGGTCCTCCAGCAGCACCATAGTTCCTTTGGGCACGATGCCAAGAAGTTGCTGGAGCTTATCATCGGACATCCACGGAGCACTCAGCGACAGGACGTAGACATCAAGCTCCAACTCCGAAGCTATAGCATGGATCAGCGACGACTTTCCCGAGCCTGGAATACCGTGAAGAAGATATCCTCTGCGGAAGGGTATCCCACGATCAGAGTACCACTGCCATCGCCACATGAGTCAAGAATCATTTCAGAGAAGTGAGTCAAGCTTACAGTTTCGCTAGCGAGGAAATCCCTTGCATCCGCTACGACACGTTCCTTGACTCCAGGTTCAAGCACCACGCTGGCTAACGGTCGCTTGTGCTTAATGTCCGAATATCTCCAGCTTCCGTACATATCCGCAGAGTACAGTTGTATTCTGTGTACCGAGGCAGCCTCATAGGCGCGCCGTGCCGTTCGCACGAGATCTTTCAGGATGTTATGGGAACGAGCCACCACTGAGACGGTCAAAACCGTCGATTGGGAAGTGGGATGTATGCTGCGGGTGATATGTAGATAGTGGCCCTTGTAGAAGATGGTATGCGTTGAATCAAAGGTAGGCTGGAAGATGACTCGGGTACGGGTGCGGGTGTTGCTGAAATCGGAGCTAGAGCTTTCCCCGTCCTCATATGGTTCCGTAAATGGTGAATCCACAGTCTTCGTCGTCGTTTCGAACTCGCGCGACCTCTGCCACTCTGGACGGTGTGACAGCCAGTGCATGAGCCAGTCATACGGATAGTCGTCCTCGGAGAAGTGGGCGGTTAGATAAAATGCTTGATATGGGTTTAGTAAAATAATCCAATGTGACTCTAGACAGCCTACAATTGACGAAGTGACTCCAGGCTGAGCTGGACACCCTTCTCGCGGTCTCCACAGTGCCTCCAATGACGACCAGCTTCATGCCGTCGACGATGGAGGAGCCACCGACGCCTCCGACCAAGGGACCAGCTAATAGTTTCAAAGCTTCCATGTTATCATGTACTTTGGCTTTGAGATACGAGATATGAAGACAAGAGGGACTACGACAGGATGGCGAGGGAAATATGGGAAGGTGGTGGTACGGGAAAGAGAAGGGTACTTGAGGGCAATTGTCGCAAGAGTCAGAACGCGTCAGTTTCACAGCTCAAGGAACGTGGCGGCGCTAAAATGTGACTTCTTTCTTCTCCTATTTGGTCAGGAGCCATCAACACGAGGCGTTGAGGCGTTCCGGAGGCGTTCCATGGCGATGTGCGAGTACACACAATAGTCACCTAGTCCAAGCCCTCCCTCTCCGTGTTCTTCCGCATCAGTGATACCTGTTTTCTCAGAGGATCGAGTTCTACACCGACCGTATAATCTCAAAGGCAGGGCGCGCTCGGATGCGAAGGTGCAGTGTTGGATGACAGAAGAGCAACGTGGTTCTATGACGTCGCTCACAGCAAAGCAGGGCCCAGCAGAGGCCAGACTGCTGCAGGCAAGGAGAAGTTCGCCGATAGTAGCGCCAAAGCTCCCTGTCTGACGGATAGCGTAGAGACGTCACTTCGATGTGATGAAGTGAAGCTTCCCAAGATGTCAGCGCCCTCAGCTATCCATGGTATCTTGCTTGGATGATTCATTTTACTTCACTCCACATCAATCCAGGATTCATGGATTCAGGTTTCCCGACATCTGCGAGTCCCAAGTGGGTGCTGAGCCTGCCAGCCCAGTCTCTACATTGCTAGCCCCAATGCCTCCAAGAAATAGACCAAAGGGTCGAGTCAGTAGCACGCATGAGATCAAGGTCACCGGCCCTCTCTAATCAAGGTGCCGACACATCTCGCCGGCTAGAATATTAATGTGTATGTTGAGTCAAGCCGACCAGTGGTGCTCACCCTGACACAGCTTGGAACCTGGAATTGTGGTAATATCTTACATACGTAAGTTCAGATATGTTTATAACGCGATGCGAGCCTCTGCATTTCAAACTACCCAAAGAACCGTATTCTAGACTGTATCCTTTGACTCTTTCGACCATTTTCTGGCCGAACGCCGGGGTAGTCGAAGAGAGGCGGCACAACTTGCGACCTCCTGTGAGCTAGGGGCGACGACGTTCAACCCTGATCCGTATAGGGGCCATGTCCTGGCATGCGCTTTGTGTCGTGTGCAGAGAATGTGCTATCCTGGCACTTGCCACGTGTGGTAGCCAATGTGTACTTTTTTTGTGAGCAGCATTTGAGGGCCAAACCGCCCCCCAGCGCCCGGCATACAAAAGCAATTTCGATTTCTGAAGGCAAGCCGCTAGCCTATGTCGGATATACCACCAATCCTCCAAGTAACGTCCGCACGCATCACCCCCAGGAACCGCAGCGTGGACCTCCCGGACTCATTCCACACCAACCATACGGCCATGAGCCACATGACTTGGTCATCACCTTCCCATCAATAGAGTCCTCGAAGGACGCCAGAATGACATGGAACAAACGAAACAAATAGACGTGCGGTTGCGAAAATAAACAACTTGCCGGACCTTGGGTATCCCCAAGTTCTTTTTCTTCGAGATCTACTCTAGTGGGGTACTTATCCGTATAGTATAGACTGGATCGGTGGTGTGGTGAGTTTACTCATTGAATTGAAGTTAGTTAGTTGTAAGTACTGTTTTCCCGGTGAATCGAATATTCCATTGACTCCTTGGACAGTTTGTCTACTAAGGGGTTTCTCAGTGCTCTCACCCACTGACATCGGCGGCCTTGCTAACTCGACTCCATCAATGTGCATTTCGAATTCTTTCCCGAATGCGTAGTGTACATTCTACAGTCATTATTATACGGAGCATCCTGCATCTCCTCCTATTCGCGTCCAGAGAGCACGAAGCCCTCCTCATAAAGATGCACCTTACTTCCTCGTTAGAGGCACCAACGGCCTGCGACGCCCGTTGTTCTCAGTCTTCAAATGAAGTTCTCCGACCTCGCAAATTCACCTCCGAGCCCACGCTTCACTAGTTTCAAGTTCAATTCGCACCAGATATCGGATTGTAGGCCGCCGGCTTTCAACGCACTCTATAATTCCCTTCACACCCGAATCGGACTTGAGTCCCATGTCTTCGCGCACGCGCACAAACGGCAAGATCTCGCCTACGCAAGACATCGAATTCGAACGAACACAAGTGCGTCATCGATCACGCGAGCGGGGAAATGCGACAAAAGGGACAATTCGTAGTAAGGAATTTCTGGGGTACTAGAGTAGAGATCTAGAAAGCACAGTAGGTGATAGATCTTGTGGTGGGCAATGATCGCCTTTCGGCCAAGGCAACAAACAAGCCTGGGTTTGATACCCACAATACAGTTCAGAGCTTAGAGGTGGCTTCGCGAATCGCAGGTATAGGGTGGAAACGAATAAGAACTTTTAGAAGATGATAGAAAGGATTTATAGAGGAAGGGGAATCAGAGAGAGAGTGGATACCCTACCCTACATTGATATCGAACTTCGAAGCATGCATGCGTCAATTATCAACTTATCAACTGGTGGCACTGGATTTTGGGGCGAGTTCCTGAAAACCATCATTCCAATGGTTCGTTCTTCTTCTTCTAGACAACAGACATCGAGAAGCCAGCCTTGGTCGACCTTGGTATACCCGAACAAATCGTTCACATTCATTCGCACCCCGGCAACCGGCCACAAGAACTATGAACGAAAAACAAAGTACCTAGACTTCTATAGAACCATAGAACCATAGAAGGCGTCACTTCGAATTTCGAAAGAAAAAAACCGTCAAAAGGAGAACAAGCGATTTATTATACTAAGTAACACTCACATGAATGCACGCTTCCTTGTTTCGTCAATGATAGCATATAAGAGTAAAGTATGTTCCCTGTTGCCATCCTGGTTCAAGATTAGATTACTTCAAGTAAAATTTCACCGCCAGATTCCGAGGTTTGAGGCCGTAAGGTGGAGCAGAAAGCCAAAACACTCGTCATCGAATGCGTCAGCCAAAGCTTCTTGGAATTCCATATAGACGCGTCTTACTTACTTACTACAACCCACGTCGTTGGATAATCGAGCTACTTTACTTGTTGGCAGGTTATCGTTATCGGAGGCTGATATGATATGAAGACGGGTGGATAAGCGAGGACGTAAAGCGAGCAGGATCGATAATGGGTTTGAATATGGGCGCAGAAGTCACTTCATCATGAAAGATGAACGCACGAAGACTTTGTACGAAAATCCGGATGAACTTGGTGAGACGAATAAGGCACAAACAAGCTAAGAATAGCGAAAAAGGTCCTTACGGATATCTCAGTCCATGAGACCGTGATGGAGCTGTGCGTGAACAGATTAACAGGCACGCGCGTCATCATGTCTTTCCTTGATTCGTAGGGTTTTCGATGTGGAGCAGAAACTTGGTCATTTCATGAAAGTCTCCGAGATGAGTGGATGGTCACAGTTGCCTTGAGACCTCGGCCGGGATAGAGAAAGACCAGCAGCGATCCACTGGTACAGAGGTGGGTGGAGGAAGATGGAGCAGTTGGCGTAGGCGGCGTAGGAAAGAGACTTGGAGTACATAGCATATATGGACTGGATGAGTGAATTTCGCCGCAGGACGATAAGAGCCTTCCGCGAAGACAGTAGTCTTTTGGAAGGCTCAACAGCTTTGATAGCTGGAGCAGAAGGTCCCGAGGTAAGGATGTTCAACTAGGTAGGAGAAGCAGCGCGGTTTAGGCTAGAGGAAGTGCATACAGTTCAACAACCTGTGATCAGATTGATCAAAGCGTGTCGTACGAATCGGTCGTAGCTGGTAGCTTATATGCCGCGGCGTTTGATGAACAGCGAGTCTAGCGAGCACGGAGTTTGTGGTTCTTCAGAGGATCTCGGTGGCGAAGACATGGGATGCCTTGTGGTCCAGGAGGGATCTTGAAGAAAGACGTCACGCGCATGAGCATGATGAAATTTGATGATTCCCGGAGAAGGAGATGGACCCAGACCGAAGAGCGATGATAATTCATGTACGCGTAGTATAGCATGGTCTCTTGCATGCGTCAATTCATCGCATGTACGGTGTATTCGGCCTCGCTGCAATTGAGAGATCAACCGTGCCGTTTCGCAAGGCCACAGCTAGAACACCTAGAATGCACCCTGGAGCACAGCGCCTGGGTATTGAGGGTTTCCCGAGAGATATGATGAAATAGACCTGAGTCAACAGATCATGGGTGACGTCGCTGCAAGTGCCGCCATCATTCTGGGGGACGGAGGGATTTGTCAAAAGCAGGGAATTACATTTTGGGGCGTGGGACAGCGCTGGCAATGAATTTCTGCTAACCGGGAATTGCTAAGTCCACGGGCATCGAGTTTTTTTTTGTGCATGCATCACCGCCTGAAACTGAGGTGGTTGCTAGGTCAAAGTTTGCGTGTCAGGCCGGATTGTGTCAAAATAATGGGGTGACGAACGGACCAAAAGATTTTGGGGTGGCTGGTAACACAAAAAAATAATGCAATTATTGAGGCGTTGTAGGGGACTCGGAGAGATGCGAGACATGGTGACATTGCGGGCTGCGCGTGTTTGTGTCAGGATCTCAAGACAAACTCGGTCAAGGGGGAATTTGCAACCTCGATTTTGCTGGCAGGTGGGAGGGGGAGGGAGGGAAGTCGATCAACATAACAACTCCTGGCGGGAGGCAAACAGTCACCCTCTTTTTCTTTTTCTTTCCGCTACCATCACCATCGGGATTCCTCGAATTTCGCAGTTGACAGTGTTGCAGGTTCTCGGAGTATAATAACTGGGCTGCCTCGTGTGCCCAGCGTGGGTATAAGCGAAGCCAGCATCGATCACCCCACGCAAGGCTCTTCTATTCTGGATTCAGGAAATCAGGACCGTACTTCCCCCCAAATCCCCCTCCCATATCCTTGCATATACTCGGAAGCACCCACGAGACACACGAGAACGAGGAACAGATCCATCGACCGTATATAACCGCACACCCAGCCACTATGCCAGCTCCTCTTTTCTTCCTCCCTCGTCTTCAGGACAGAGACTGCGACTTGGACGCAAGCTCCAGCACCACAAATTCATCTCCGTCGACGCGCCTCTCGTCCCTGCCGTCCCTCACCTCATCCCCAGCCTCCAGCACGCGAAGGCTGCGCCAGCTCCCACTCGTCCTCGCCCCCTCGACTCCTCCCCCGGCATCCCCACGTCGCGGCCCAAGTGCACTCGCGCTAGTCGTCTCCCCTCCGCACACAGCCACACCTATAACCACACCCGCGCCGCTGCTTGTCCCCGCATTCACCTCCCTCTCCCTCTCCCCAACCCTCACAAAATCTCCCAGTCTCCGTGCGCGTATGGCCTCTCCTCCAAAAGCTTCGCAAATGCACCAGCCGTCCCCGAGACGCCCGTCCACGGCTTCGTCATCCCAACAAAATTTCGTGGCGACACAGGACCACGAGCCTCGACCGTCCAGCCGCTCGGAGCGCCTGCTTCGGGACACCCTGAAGAGAGACGAGACGACCGCAAAGACGCCGCGAAAGCATTCCAGGTCTTATTCATACACGCCACAGTCCCCTAACGCCCCTCGTCCACCACAATACCACCCTCCCCACGCCTCCCAACCCCACAATCCTGCTACTCTCCATTCTTCACAACCCACATCACAACCGTTATCAACCTCTGAGGACGAGACTTATCATACCATCTCCGGATCCTTCCTCTTCCGCAGTGCCATGGTCATGAACATGCCTGTTCAACGTGCCGTCTCGCCATCACCTTCCTCCACGAAACACTCAAATTCGGCGGGTGGTAGACGTCATTCGCAGCAACAGCCTTCTCTTCAAACACTTCAAAGCCACCCTTCATCCTCTTCACATCAACCTCCTCCTCATTCTCCCTCTCACCTATCCAGCAACTCGCCTAACCAACATATGCCTCCCAACAACATTCCTCTCGGCCCTCACGGACAGGTTCTCAAGGCGCGTCTCGAGCACGTCCTTGCACATGCCCCGCCCGAGAAGACCAACGTGAACCGACGCAATAGCAGCAAGTCGAGTAGTGGTCAGTCCAGCAAGTCGAGGAGTAAGCGGGCAAGTCGGAGTCGAGACCGGGGTGGAAGGAGTAGAGATGCTAGCCCGACGTCTGACCGCCTTGGTCTTGGGTTGACGCTCGGGCTAGCCGGTGAAGATGACCTGTGGAGAGATGACGAGGAGGATGAGTATAGTGGGTCGAAAGGATTGGACAATGGCGTCAGTGACAGTGGCAACGAGGTGCGGGATGAGCGCGGTGTCAGGGTGAATATGCGGTATGGCGGAAAGCACAGCGCTGCCTCTGGGGTGAGTGGTCTACTCTTTGCTTCTCTTTCTTTCTTCTTTGGTTGCAATGTGCAACTGCAACAGCTTTCTACTGCATTTCTTTCACTTTCACATCATCTTTACAAGTTATACTTGTCATTCCTCCTTTGTGTCACCTCTCCTATGCACTGCCGTGGGCGCAGATCCTTTCTCATGGTATACACGCGGCCTGTATGCGCGTATATGCGCATATACCCTGTCATACGGACCCGCTCATGCACCTTGACGCGCAACGAATGATAGACGATCAGCGCCCACTTCAGTTTTTATATTTAGTGACGTCTCGCCCTCGTCACTACTCCGCTTTGCCTCTCTGGTTCATGGTCCGGATGCTGATTACCCTTCCTCTTTCCAGAGTTCACCGATCAGTCCCCCATCCCCTGCGGGACCTGCGTCATCTCGCCGCCACCATCGCCCTCCCCCTCTTCCCACTCCCCAGACTCCCCAAACCCCTCAGAAGCACTCCCCATCCCCACCTTCCTCATCCAACCCCAATCTCCCACACACCCCTCAACGAACACGCTCAACTCCCAACGCAACTTTGGGTTCCCCTTATTCCCCCCATGCTTACCAAACACATCATCAACAGCCCTTGCCAAACTCCCAATACCATGCGAACTCGCCCTATTTCGCACCACGGCCTGACTATGGTGTGAATGCACCACCCAATACGCCTAGCCGAGTGCCTTTGCCGGCTTCGCCTTCTCCTGCGAGACACACGAAAGATTTGACAAGAACGCATTCGAGAAGCCGTTCCAAAACCGCTCCTGGAAAAATTACTGTCGTGGCGCCTAATGGTTCTTCATCTTCTTCATCCACATCAAGAGTTCACGGACGTGAGAAGGGTGATCTCCGGGACCGTGATTTGGGTTCTGAGGGTACGGTTAGGAAGGGCAAGTTGATGACGCCCCCTCCGACACCACCCCATGAGAAGAGGACGGCTATGCTTCCTCATTCTCATTTCTCAGAATCGCCTGTTGATTCGGATCCGTCGATGCAACACCCGCCGCAGACGTCGCGCTCTGATACTAGTCTGTCGTCGAGTTCCAGTGGGAGCGGGAGTGGACGTGATGCGCCTAGTCATCCTGTTACGCCGTTGGACCCGCCAGCCGATATCGTTTCCAAGGCTAAATATTCTCGCGCGCAGAATCTCACGCATATGCCGCATCATCAGCATTTCGACCCTAGTATGCACCTTGATGAGTCTGGCTTGCCGGCTATCAGGTCGTTCAATGTTCGTCGTGCGTCGGCTCAGTGCAAGCAGCTCCAGGGATACGTCAGTTTTGGTGATGTGGAGGGGTTGGGTGGTCCGCCAAGTCCGAGTCCTCATGAAGATTGCTTCAACGTCGATGGAAAGGGTAACGGAGACAACAGGAAGAAGTTCGGTTGGTTCGGTTGGTGAACCCGTCGACCTTCCATTCGCCCCACGTCCAATCCATCCACTGGTTCCATTCTCGATATTTCCTTTCTCTCTGTTTTTTGCGGAGGTGCGAATATTAGATGCGACTTCTAAGTATCAGTTGCTGTCGTGCCTTGTCCCGTCATTTGATTGGTATGTTGGCTTGTTTTATCCCGTTCATAATTATAAACTGAACTCATGGCATCATCAGGACCATTCACGAGATGACAACTCGACATCTGGCACCCAGGTACTCGTCCGTCAGCTCAATTCGCCACTCCCCCTTGCATCTACTCTATTTTAGACATTTGGATATATATTTTCTTTTCTTTTCCCTAGCTTCTTGGAAATATGTTTTCTTTTTTTGCATCTTGTTTATTGGGAAATCTATCTTCATTTGTATATATCTTATTTTTATCGGGTTTGGATTGAACTTGTACATATTACCATTTTCCTTTCTCCCATTTTGAACCGCGTCTCCTTGGATTCCTACCACCTATGTTGTCACGATCTTCTTCACGCACTCTATACACATACGATCACACGAATGCACTAACCATATAAATGCCAAGCACGAATCTATATTAACTTACGATACGATATTCTATCCTATGAATCCTCGATGTATCACGCCTACGTAGATATGCTTACGATAATTGTAGAAACAATCAAGAAACAATCCAGATTATCTTCGCCCCATCCGCCTCAGGTACTACGCTTTTTGGGGAACAAGGTACCAGTTCCATGTTTTTATTCCCCAAAAAAAAGCCCAGTTCCTCGAGGCATACACGCCACTCCTTGCTCGACATCTCTGACTAGGAAGACAAAGATGATCCGAATGTCCCCGCCAGGGAACCCTTGGTGTAAGTGAGGCGGCAATGCCCACAATGGTCTGCGGCAAGAGATTGATTTTTGATCAACAACCTCATGTCGAAGGGTTAGAGAAACCTGGCGCAAGCTCTTGTCCGTCCATCACCACAACGTGCTGAAGAAGCCGGACTGACTGGTATTCATGTGCGTACTCCAAGGAACTGCACGCTTTCCGACCCGTCTTGTCCGGGATATTCCTAGCGGAAGAGCAGATTGCCCTGGGCATTACGGATGTGGGATGATTTATCCGTTAAGAGATAGATCAATGGTTACCTGAAGAGAAGGTGCGGGGTTGGAGAGGCCTTCTAGGACCTTTCTTAGAGCGAATGTGAACAGGAACTGCGATTGCAGGGTACAAAGAGGTCAGCTGGATGGTACGACTGATGTGGTTTACGTTACCCTTTCGAAAGCGAAAGTTCATTTCATTTGGCACGTCTTTGGGTGGGATGTAGGTTGACAGTTGATTGCCGGCTGGCCGGAGTGGTAAGTAGATCGTGGACTTTGCGTGAAGCTGATTTGGTCGTGGTGTGTTAGTGAAGGGAGTGAATGGCCAAGGAAGACGCACCGATTGGTAACTCAAACTTTCATGCACGATGACGAAGCTCGACCAGACCAATGGCAGTCGGGACATTCGCCGTTGATAATTTACCCATCGATGAAGCTGTACCCATGCACGGAGATAGGCGCAACCGCGCTGTTGACAGACGCACGATACGATCGTGAAACGGAGGTTTTTTCCTATAGGTCGATTGAAGTGAAGCAATTCCGATCGCGTTAGCTAACATGATGTATAAGTGTTCATGTCCTACCAAATGGGACTTCTATCACACAGCCATTGACCCCGAGCTTAGGTGTACCGCTGAGAAATATAGGCCTCCGAGGTAGCCTCGTAGTAAGCTTTGACAGCGATTTCGGCGAGAAGTGACTGAGCTCGGACCGGACTCGAAAAGATACCCATGGTGAAGGGAGTTATATAGCTTCCACGAAGACGCTAAACTTCCCATGGACGTCGTACAGCTCGACGAATTGTGAAGTCCCCGCGCAAGGTGCAACCCCAGAAAATGAATGAAACGCCAGCTCTCTGGAATTCGAGGCGGGGCTTGATAAGGACATCTAGCTCGACCCAGAACATAGTATGCTTGTCAATGGGGCGAGTATGCCGTGACCGTTTTGAGAAGTTCACAATGTCGAGTCGAGAAGTAAACCCATTAATTGGATGTTTCAGGTACAGTGACTTCTTTTCGGCACGAATTTACGAGGGTTTCCCGTACTACTTCCACGAGCCCGGCGGGCGCAATACCACGGTGTCAGGGTAAGTGGGCAGCAGCAAATGGGACGCATAAGTCAAGTCATGCACTGGACTTATCGGTATGCCTTTCTTGGTCGATTCCGGAGGTGATTACAAGTTCAGCGATGACGAAGGTGTTGATTAGTCCAAAGGAGTTTGGGAGGTTTCGCGGCATTTGCCCCCAGCACCTGTCATTACCAAGCCTACTGTAACGGGATACCTTAGGTCAACTACGTTGCAACTTCACGCGGAAATTTGAGTGCGAGCCTACCTGGCATAGCCGACGCGATGGCCTCACGATCCAAGCACCATAGAAACGCGTGTTTTGGGTGCATCATGCGGTAATCGATAACTTCCGTAGCAGTCGTAGTCGTGAAGAGAGCCATCTCGGTTATCGGCTCTGCATATTTGTATATAATTCCGCTAATAGATGGATTTAGATAGCATCTATATCATACCAGTTGTTGCGGCGCGCCCATCGACACGGTTATGATAATAACACGGTGTGGTTGGGGCGCGGTTCGGGAAGCTGCAGGATTGGTCCCATCCGGCGTTGATATTTGGAAGTCCAGAGCATGAAGGAATGCATGCGCAATTATCATGGCATGAAACTTGCCTGAAACTGCTAGATTGGGTAGGAATTGGACGGGAATGACTCCGAATGAGGTGGGAATGAGGACAAGATGTAGGTGGAACGTGAATAAGCGCCAGCGTAGCGCCTTTCCTTCTCCATCATGCATCATGATGGATGCTTCGATCAAGTTTCGATTCTCTGGCACAGGATTACGAGTCAATGACCATATCCAGTTACACTCACACCAGCGGCTCTGGGACACTGCCTATACTCTGCGGCGTCTTAGCTATTTTGAACACCTTGAGAGACGCCTCTTGGACTCCTCCTACAACTTCAGACCTCAGTTCCCAAGATTCCCCCAAGATACCTGAGTCAATGTACATCGAATATCTCTGAGAGCTTCTGGATAACCCGAACACGGTACCTGCTCAGTTTACTACTCATCAACCGCCGCGGTATATAGGCTACCGATCCGCGCGACACCTACGATCACAAGGCATTGGGAGCCTAAACTGCGCAGCTTCCTTTGTAGTCAAACATCCTTACCTCGTGAGCTTCTGCTCCAGCTATCAAGTTGCTCAAACTTCGAGCCGGTCATTGGCTTCGCGGAAGGCTCTCATCACCCTGTGGCGAAAGTCACTCTTCGGACTCGAAGAGTGTATCTTACTCTTTTCCTTCGCCGCCTACGCCAACGCTCCATTTCTCTCCGTTCGCTTAGAGATGGCCGCCACCCCAGCGGTCCATTGCCTTTTGTATCCACCGTTCCTCATGGTATCTACCCACGCTGAGACTCTGTCAAAATTCCCATTACAGCAATCGATCCAGGAGAGACCTGACGTATGCCAACTTTCTATTTATCCTCGAACGGGTCTCATGACTGCAACCCAAGGACCCTTCTCTATTCTTGTACGAAGCGTGCCTTTTGTATCTCTCTATCGCGGCAGGACAGTTCGACTTGTTATCGCTCGACTTCTGGGACAAAAGCTTCGATTTCATGTATCACAATGACCCTATGTACGTACCCTTCATGCATCCTGGTAATTTTCACTCACGACTGGTTGGTTACCTCAGGCTTCTTTACGTCCTCGCTTAGAAACACCTCTTCATATCACACTTACGAACGGTTAAGAGGAGAGTAAAAGTGCCTCAAAGCGTCCGTTTGCCACAAGTCTCCGATAAGTTGGCTCAATACCCAACGGCATGAATTGCATTGTGCATCTACATGGAATTCCAAGAACCTTTGGCTGACGCAGTCAATGACGAGTGTTCTTGCGTTTACTCCACCTTACGACCTCAAATCTCGGAATTGGGCGGTGAAACTGTGAAAATTCACTCCACGCTTTCAACAAGGTTTGGGACCACTTATCTTGGTTGCTATCATTGACGAAGCAGGTAGCGTGAGTATCGGCGTGCTCTTTTGACGGACTTTTCGATGCGATGCTGCTATAGAAGTGACCTTGTTAATCTACTTTTCTGTGGCCGGTTACCGGGCGCGAGTGAACTATGAACGAGTTCTCGGGTATACCAAGTTCAATCAAGGAAAGCTTCGTTGCCCAGAAGGATGTCCCACCGCTGGCGTTTTCAGGAACTCGCCCCAAAATCCAGTTGGGGCTTCGCCATCAAAGTAGGGTATCCACTTCCACTCTATAAGTCCTTTCTATCATCTTCTGAAAGTTCTTTTCTTCCCTTAGCTTGCGAATACACTGCTCTAGAGTATGGATATGGGTGCCAAAGTGACTGAATGCATACACCCTCGCCGAAAGGCGATCATAAGGTCGACTTCGATCAACGCCCTGCGTTCCAGATCTTTACCCCAGAAAATGTCCCTTTTTTCGCACTTCCCCGCTCGCGTGATCGATGACGCACTTGCTCATGCGCTCGTGCCCTGCTCTACTATCTACGTCCTACAAACTCACCCTGTGTAAACAACATGGCAGTCAGTCAGTTGGATGTAAACCAAGAATTTGAACATCATTTGCGGCCGGCAACCTACATGCCGACAAGTGTGACCACGACTCGCGGTCGTTGACAGCATATACAGTGCGCCTCCCTGTCCGTCTTCCTTCATTTGGGGCACTTGAGGCTGGGTACCTTTAAGGGGGAAGAAAGGTACGTGTATTAGGGGACCGACGCGAATAGGAGCAGACAAATAATGATCCGTGCCCGAATTGCCATTTGAACGACAATTTGCGACAATATACGAAAAAACCATGCACAACAGAACCGCCGATGTCCGTCAGGAAAAGGCATGGCTAACATACTTAGCTATAGATGATGGACCGAAAAAAGCCGAGGATCAGTCAACGTTTGAACTTGGGAAGAAAGTACTTCACGGTAAAATTCTCAATGGAATCTTGAAGTCACCGGGAAAACAGTACCAGGATTCAAGATCGGACTGGCTTTTGATCTAGTCTTTACGGATATTCCGTCAAATCCGAAATCACTCAAGGACAGGAAGAAGCGTTGTTACCTAAGGTCCGGTAAGTTGTTTGTTCGCACTTCACGTCTATTTGTTTCCTTTGTTCCATGTCATTCTGGCGTCCTTCGAGGACTCTATTGATGGTAGGCTGGTGACCTCGTCATGTGGGTCAAGGCCGTATGGTCGGTGCAGATCAAGTCCGAGAGGTCCATGCTGCGGTTCCTGGAGTTTGATGCATTCTTGAGGAAGGGTACAAGTGTAGAGTACGTCTACTTGGACAAAGGCTTTCTGTTAGAAACCTCTGATCGCGGCAGGCCTGAAAGATAACTCCAAGTTAATGATGGGTACCTGAGATATCGTCGGAGACTGCGAGAGAGCGAGTACCCATTCCAACCTAGTTAACAAACTGACAAAATCGCATGGAGATGTGAGTAGACTTACTCCTATCCCAGCGTTAAAAGCCCCTGAGGCCGTATATTTCCGGATTTATTGCGCCTACGTCCAAGTACCACCGCGGTACTGAGCTCTAGACTTAGACCCAGTAGAGAAGCGGTTGCGCGAGCACCTCGTAGACATAGCTCATTCGATAGGTCCTGGTGAAACGTCGTGCAACATGAACAATTACAGCAGAATAAGTGAGAAAGGACAATAGTGTACAACAGAAAGACGAGCGAATTGCGGCGATAATGTGACTGCGATAAAAAACGGGGCACTGAAGGAGAGCACTATAAAGAGGCTGCTTCCGTGTTCAGATCCATTGGTTCCTATCCCAAGCAGGGTCCTGCAGAAAAGCACAAAGGACCTTGCTACCAGTCTGACAGGCTTATCAGCGACGCACTGTCAGGATATGAACAATAGAAGCTCACCTGCAACAAAGGATGCCCCGCAACAATACTAAGGAACCTCTCCAAGCCCTCGCGCCGACTTTCAATGACTTCATCCGAGAAGCGATTCGTGAACACCTTTCCCGGCAGCGGCGGTATGTTTACACGAGTAGATTCCCGTTCAAGAATGTCTCGGAAGGCTTCAAAGTCGGAGTAGCGCCTTCGAACGACGGAGTGGCGAAGCTTGAAAGCAGGGATATTGGTCTAGTGACATAGAAAAGCCTCCGTGTGAGCAATAAGGCGAGTAAACAAACTTTCGAACAAAGGCTTACCTTGCAGATTATCTCATAATCGGTGTACATCTTCCTTCCAAAGCCTGCCCGCACAATAAGAACCGCAGTCATGGAGGTAAAGACAAATCACTCACCGTGGGTTTGTGGGTTTCGAACTTCGATTTCCAAGAAGCTCTCTGGGACGCTGTACATCTCCTCTATCTAAAGTAGTCATGGCGTGTCGGTGGAGGTGATGCGAGGCCATCGATGTGGGTTGGAAAGGAAAACCATACGAGTCAGCTAGGTTCGATATCAGTTTCATCTCAAGCAGTAGAGCTGCGTACCGTCTGTTGGCGCCCAGAAATCGTAAAGTCCTCGAAGTCAGCACTTCGTGCAAAGGGCGAAACAGTAGCCATGATTGCAGATAGCAAGGCACGGTGGGTGTGAGTTGGTGTTCAAGCTGGTAACGAAGGAGGGCTCTTGGGCATCGCACAGCGACCAGAACGGCGGCTATTTGGCTGAGTCATCTGATGCAAACATGGTAACTATGACGCAGGATCACACACGAATAAATAAACAGTTCAATAGTGAACATACTATAGAATAGAGGTAAGGGAAACGCTTCTAAGGAAAACAAGTCCGAAAGTAATCGTGATGCACAAAGTAGGGATATCGACCATAGACCCCGCTGCGTTTCTCGCACCAGTCGGAGCAGTGGGGGCGCCTGAGCTGACGGAGGAAGGTGTTGCAGCTGGACCGCTATCCGCAGGACCAACGGAGAAAAAGATTCCTGCTATAGGGCCTACCAGCCCAGTCTGCTCAGCAAATTGGACAAGGTCGAATCCAGTGCGGGGTGTTGTAGCGTTTGCGAAGGGAGCGGCGACGGTACTAAACGGTGGGGGGCTGCCAGAGCCAGGTGTATTCCGGCGACTGAAGACTAAGAATGCGTATCTATACACAGAATAATTGGTCAGGTAATGAAATGCGCGTCCATGAGAAGATGGTTAGTTACCTGTGGGGGTCTGATCCGGGAGGGGGACCAGGACCAACGTATTCAACAGCAGCCTGGGTTCGGTTTACCAGTTCTGAAGTAGATGATCCAGGCAAGGAACCACTGAGAACCAAGTCCCCACTGATTACATGTAGGAATTCCGCCAAAGAACGGTTTTGGGGTGTGGGCGCATCGGGGTCGACTAAAACGGCGACGAAGGACCCAGAGGATGCAGCTGGAGGAAGTCCCGATAGACCAAGGCGTGGTGGTGCAGCAGTTTCTATGACAAAATATTAGACAAGGGATGGAGGGATAAGATGTAGGGACGAACGTGATACAGTAAGGTTCATCCCAGGACGAACCCTTATGGTTTCATTACTGCTGGGAACAGTGTAGACCACCTCTAGAAGACCCAAAGGGTCAAAGGAGGGTAACACATCGGGGACAAGCTTCGACTGAGAAAAGCCGGCCTTGATGCTATTGATCGTGACTTCCTGAGCCACGGCTGTGTAGGGATGACAGAGGAGAGTGAAAAGAGAGACGAGGCCGACTGAAAAATGCATCTTTGTTGCTGGATGACGCAGCACATCGTAGGAGGTCAGTTTTATAGGAAGAGGTGAAACGTCATATTAGGACATTTCCTGGAGGGAGAGTTCACAATGACCGTGTCATGGCCGCGATCAGAGTCGGCGCGCGGGGAGGGATGAAAGCTGGGCGTTGCAGCATGCGATATTCGGACTGAGAGTCGGCAAAGACGAGGCAAGTTCGTTTCTATTATACACGACGAAACAAAGACTTCAATCAAACTTCTCATGGACAACAATGTCCATCACCGATCTAAGAGAAGGATCAACGTCAGCACCTATGACGATCATCGATATGGAAGTTACTACCTCAGATTCATTGAGAACCCAGACTCCACATCTGACAGAGTAAGCGTATCAACCGAATGCACCCCAGGTGAAAGAGCCAGAAATTCCATCCGAACAGATTGACATGTTGAAGGACGAAGCGGCCTAGACACATCAAATGCGTTAATCGTCATGATCAGCGCGGAATGAAGAGGGAACCGCTCACCCAACACGGACACGGTTATCCAACGGCAGAATACCAGGCGATCCACTCCAGTCCTTCGCGCCAGCGCCGACACCGCCCTTCCTGATCGACCGCTGATCAGGATAGCTAACTTCCAGTCGTCTTGTCCATGTGCTCTGATTGAACACAAATATATCAAGGGTGAAAGTCTCCAATGGATATATCTTTCCATCATCCTCTTTGCGACCCTTTTTCAAAGCACCAGGGGACGAAGCCATCTTCTCAAGCGAACCAGAGAGTTCATGCTGTCTTCGGGCTGGTAAAAGCCCAACACTGACAACAATGGCTTCACCGCTCTCCTCAGCCCGTTGAAGTTCCCTCAACATCGTCTGTTCACCGAAAGCACCCGGAACAGTAGGCAACGGAGTCGTAGGACTTTTCCCCATCCCAGCACCAACGCCAGAGATGTTGACACCAAGACCAACGCCTTTAGCGCGTTTGATGTCAATCTTAGGTCCAACATTGCCAGTATTCTGAGAGACAATAGGATTCTGGGATGGTGGTACCATACCTACACCACCAATTGAGGGATATGATGGATATGCAGGCGTTGGTGGAGGCATTCCGTCAATGGGACTGGACACCATACGCTCCTCGCTGTCATCCGATGGAACTCCTACGAACGTAGCTTGAGGTCCCGGTGTGAATGGGACTCCGTAGGTTGTTGGGGCCTGGAGACCCTGCGAGTTTACAGTCACAGATGGAGGAACATACGAAAGGCGGTTATTCGGTTGGGTATTGGAAGGAGATGGTTGACCAGGAGGCCGGCTCTCTCTGGATGATTGGTAACTGGGGTTCAGCATGGAAGTGGATGCACGCCAAAGACCACCTGATCCTGGTCTTCCTGAAGGACCAGCACCTCCAGGGAGAGAGAACCGTTTCGGAGGAAGCCCGGCGACAGGCGACACATTGGATGAAGAGGGTGACTTCACGGGCACACTTGCTCGTCTGTCCGATCCATCACTGCTCAACCCATTCCTGGGATTAGGAGAGCGTGATCCAGAGAAGGTGACAGGAAATGGGGATGCTGGCTCGGGGAGAGCTTCCCGGATCCTAGAATCAGGGTGTCGATCTTGTGATGCCAATTCGCGAACGGTGGGTGTAGATGCCGCGAGGTCAAGAACGCAGTTCCATCGAGAAGCGAATATCTTCGTCGGATAGACTTTATCTGAAGGTTGTTCAGTTGATGGAAGTACCACTGGGCGGCCGTGGACTGTAATAGAAACAGCACGTTGGAGATCCGGATTGTGAGCACCGGCTACAGATGGATCTCGAGAAAGTGAGAACCCATCCATGTCGTCTGGGGATTTGAGGAAGGAGACTGCGTAGAGGAGATTGTACTGGCCAAAGCTTTCGATGTGAAGGGGGAAGACACTTGACCCATCACCTTGTTTGTCCCCATTCCAGCCAATGAGTCGGCTAGTGGCTCCCTCTCCCCCGATGCGCACGTCAACCCTTTCGACTTCAAACGTAATCCCAGGACCTGAGTCGCCCGAGTTCTCAACCTCGACGGAAAGGATGACGGTGCGTTCCTCGTTGCCCGATTCTCGGAGGTCTTTGCGCTCGGCTGCTTTCTCCACGTCTGTATCGTCACTATCGTCATCCTCTTCCCCTTCATCACCACTATCGCTCATCTTCGCACCTGAGCCAGCACCTGCCGTCTGTTCAGAACCTTCTTCATCATCACTAGAATTATCTTCAGATCCTTCATCATCTTCAGCTTCTAGCATGACAGCAGGGACGAATACTGTGCGCATTCTGACCCTGAACCCCGAAGCTGTCCCCAGTGTCTTCCTAAAAGACTTGCGCAAGGTAGGATGCGAAGTGCGTAGAGTAGTAAGGGGAGAGGGTGAAGGGGCTACAGGCGAAGGGAGCGAGGCGGGGGAAAGAGCAAACAGTTTTCTGCGACTGACGATCCCGAGACGCGTTGTCGGTAGATCGAGGGACGCCGAGGCATCTCCATACGTAGCGGGTAGGGAATGAAATGTCGGTCCACAAGCAAGACCTTGTAGCAGGTTGACCTCGTCAAGTCCGTTGAGTTCGTTGCTTTGACCATCGTCTTGATGACCGTTTGGAGAAGGGAGGGGTGCATCCACAGAAGACGTAGCGACACCATGTTTCGCGAAGAACGGCGTAAGAGGGTGGTTGGGGTATTGCTGAAGGGATATCGGCTTTTCTCGTAGCGTTTCGGACACGGTCAGACAGAGCAAGGGCTCGGTGTACTTGAGCTGCAAGAAGGACACCCGCAGGCCAAGTTGATACACCGCCACCCACACCTGGTCTTCCTCAGACCACAGCAAGCAGAAGCCTTCATCAACCTCATCCTTCGTAGTGTTCTGACCCCAGATGCTAGCCATGAGCAGTGTCCCCTCTGCTTGTACGTACTTCTTGTCATTGTCGGCGGTTAGAGGGGTCGGATTTGGCGTATTTGGTGGGTAGATGGATGGGTGGCTCGTCCCTGGGCGCGGGTTGAGCTTGAGACCGAGTGAAGTTCGCGGAGGCGCAGATAGTCTCGTCGTATCTGGGGTATCTGGAAACCTCGCGGGTGCAGACGAGATATACGTCGCTTCAAGGGTGATCTGAAGGTGCGCTATGAAGGCTAGCAGCTCAGATGGCGGGTCTTCTTGCGAAACCGGTTTATCAGAAAGAGGTAGATTGATTTGCACCGTCAAAATCGCGTTCAACTGTTCGTCTTAGAGTTATAAGATCTCTCTGGAAACGCGTCATCTGGGACACACGCACCGAAGAATGCTTGTTTCCGTTCTGAAGGGCCTTGCTTCAGACGTGCAAGCCAGTCATCCGTAGAGCTGGCTGGAGGAAATTCTATCGAAGTATTTGGGATCCATAAAGAAAGGACCGACGAGCTAAATAGTGTTTCGAAATCGGTCATGGCAGTTGGCAGAGCCAAATTGGAGCCAAAGAATTACGCAGGCGCCAAAATGGCCATCTCTTTGTTTGCCAGTTACACTGCAACCAAATATGGGCCACCACCATACATCATCAAATGGATATCATTGGGGGCAAGCATACGGTACACGGATTCTAAGTATAAAAATACAAAAGCCATGCCTATGAGAAGAACTCCTCCGGAGTGGATATGTGTGTGTGTCGAAAGCAGCTGAGAGCGGTAGAATGTAAAGCTCAGTGTTTGCGGGTATGATATTAAGTGCCTAGAATAAGGCTAGATACATCCTTGTGAGCTCGAAGTACTTATAGAAAGTAGAATAAATGTCATACCTCAGTGTTTGCGTGGCAAACTATTGAAGACTCCAAGTACGAAAAAGAGTCGTATATATGTATGAGAAACCAAATGCGCGTGAGAGAAACGGCGCGGTGTAAAAGGTGGATAATGTACGAGAAATATAGAACAAATACCAGGTGGGCGCGAGGGGACGAATCCCGAGCCTAGTGAGTCGGTAACGCGTCGGTGTATGTGGTTTGCGACGCGTACAGTCGGGATGCACGTGGTAAGTCCTCGGAACGGGTTTGCTATTCCAACAAGCGGGTCTGAGTGAGAGAATATAACAGTAATAGGCATGTGCGTTTACTTACGAAGGATCGGCATCAGATGGGATGGCTAGATATATGCGCGAGCGTTCAGCAGACTTCCATATCATCAATATGCAAAAGGCCTAAAGAGTACCTGAGTCTGGGGGGATGAGTCTGCGATGATGAGGGAAGGGAAGAAAGAGATGATGGAGCGGGAGGCTAAGTCGCGCGTTTATATATGCTGAGGTAGGCCTAGTCCGTGCGTGTGATCGACAGGATGTTGAGGGAGTGACGAGTACGCCAGCATGGAGGGCTGGACAAGTCAGATATATGGAAATGTGGTGGCAGTCTGAGAAGAAGCCTGTAGCTGACAAGCACTTGGTACGAGTGCGCCCAATAGATCGACAGCATAAAAGGGTGTGGGCAACCTTGTGCGTGGTTTGCGTAGATGGTGACAGTTATGTGTGCGATGAGCAGAGAAAGCCATGGTGTGCGGCGGGGGCAAGAGTGGTCGACGTCCGGTAATGAGATGGCCAAGGTCTCGCCGGACTGTTACAGTTTTGACTCATTAGGATCGCCAGGGGTCGACCTTTTCGCTGATGCGGCCTGCCATACGTTACGAAGAGTATTATGTTGAGGAAGAGATACATGTCTATCCGTTGAGTTAAGGCAAAACAAGCGAAATGCTCACATGGAAGTGGGATAACGGAGCAATGCAAACAAGCTAATTCGTAGATGAAGCACCATGATCCTGTTGATTTGTGTCAGTGTGCGCATGCAACATTTACCAAAGATTATCAAAGAGAGAGAAGACGGCGTACAATTATTCTTGTGAATGCTTGGAAGCATTGAAAGACAATGGTCCGATTGTCCAACGGCACCATTCCTAGCGTTGGATAGAGTTAGAAAAAAGGAGGGAGTATTTGAGAACGATAGTCTCCTCACTTGGGTACGTTAACATTACCAGCGGGTTGCAGTGAGACGTTTCGCGCAAATACGATCACCTTACTCTCTTGCACCACCAACAGATGATAGTCACCGGGCACAAGAGCCAAGTCTGCCTTTGTGTCGACTTGCTGCCCACCCACGAAGAGGGACATTTCCTTCCGGCTTCTGAGAAGGGGCTTGCCTGAATCGTAATCCAGCAAAGCTAAAACGTACTTGGCAAAGTCGTCAATGGAAGAACCCTCGTTGTCTGAACTTGCCAGGCGCAGGTATTGAAAGAATTTTTGCTCCGCTTTGTTCAGATTGGGACCTTCATCCTGTGGTATTCTCCCAGAGACAGTGGGCAAGACACGGAAAGCGCGACGCGTCGCGGCGTGCAGGTCACTGTTATCATCCCTGAGTCAGCTGATGAGGTCGTGTCTTTATTTGCCAGCGACGTTACGACCAAACATGGACTGGTATGGATGGCCTCATCGCGTGGACCTCGCTTTGCACATTGAATTTTGTACGAGTACGACAACCACTCTCCTTCAACAGCCTCAGGCTCAGGCTCTCATGTTTCCATCATCTCTCAAGTCGCCAGCCCTGCCCCGAAGATCCGACTCATTGAATGCAACTCAGCACAAATCCTCAATCCAGCCCATATTCTTGACCATCGAGCAGGAGCTACATGACGCCAGACGCGTAGAGACACACGGTCAGGAAGATGACTTGCGCGGGGCGCTGGGAATGGTCATAAACCGTGTGGGGGAACTGGTAAACTCCATCCATTTTATTGGGCGAATATGCAACTTACCAGTGAAACTTGTGACCATGCTGTTAGTCCACCATGCTCGCTGATGCGTACAAAACGCAGGCAGATCTAGAAACCCAGCTAAACCTCGCGAAATCAAACCTCAAGCTTGTCATCGCGAATAACGAGATGCTCGAGGAAGCGCTGCGGCATGGCTCAGGAAACTCCAAAGACGTCGGCTGGCGACGGCGGAGTGGGCGAGATAGCACGCCAGAGCAGGGGTACAGACACAGCGTTGACTTGCCTATACCCGCTTCTGCTTCTACCATCGAGTCCAATCCCGACTTCCCCGCGCCTGGCTCCAGTACACGGCCTGCATCCCCGGCACCAAGTCAGCAAGAGAACAGCCGATTTTTCAAGTTTCGGTTTAGCGGATCGTCTGCGAACTCGACCCCACCAATGAATCACCTCACGTCACCATCGTTACCGACGTTACCTACACAATCGCAGTTGAAGGAAATGGAAGATCTTTCGGCAGAGCTAGAGAAAGAGCGTCTCAAGGCTAAGAAGGCATTGGAAGATAAAGTATCATTAGAAGCAGAATTAGAGAGCCTGTCTCAGGCCCTCTTCGAAGAGGTGAGTCGCGTTTGATCCCCCTCATCCATGTCTCCATATTGAACCTATTACAGGCCAATAAAATGGTTGCTACTGAACGCATCAAACGCGCCGAAACGGAAGAGGAGCTACGAGAAGCCATCCTGGAGAAAGAAGCCCTCAGGAGTGCATTGAAGCTCATAGAAGGCGAGAATAGCCATCTTCGTTCAAACTCACATTCAAGCCCCATCCTCCCACCATCACTTTCGTCAAACGAAACCGTTCGTGCTCCGTCACGCTCACGTTCCTCTTCGGAAGTCGCAGTCAAATCACGTCCTACGACGCCAACCTCCATACGACTACCCGAGTCGCCAGAGCCAAACACTCAGATCTCTGCTAATGGTTCTAAGGATTCGAAATCAGATGAACTACCCGATGCTCGTACCCCAACCAGTCCAGAAGCTGCTCTTCCATCAGAGGAGTCTACCACCCAATTCGCGACATATCGATCGTCTCAACAGTACATCGGTCCGGATATACCAGATTCACCTTGGGCAGACGTTCCTTCTGCTTCCCCTCGATCTTCCATGTCGTCGCCAGAGAGTACGTTAGTGTCTGCGGCGGCGCTCTATGCGATACGGTAGAACACAGGTTTGAGGAATGCATTCATTTTGTATCATAAATACCATTCATTGTTCATATCATCACTAGGATCACTATTAGGGGAAATACATTGCTGGCCATGGACTTCATTTAATGTCCCTGATACTTCCTGAGCAGATTTCTTGGATCCCCTCTGCCGCTAGTTTGCCTCAGACATTCATTGGCTATGGTTTTGTCCCTTCATTGACATGTCAGGGCAATGAGAACGAAAACCTTCATTAGGTTCAGCAAGATACTACGGGCAATACCTCGGCGCCACCACTATCGCGGGAGGACACGACGAGCAAACCTGCACATGTAATTCTATTGGTATGTTCAGAAAGATTGTTCCGTGGCTTAGCACCGTACCGCGTGCCCGGTAAGCGGTCCACTCAGAGATACGAAATCAAAATCAAATACATGGAAATCAAGCAAAGGAGATCACTCGAGGAAGATCTCTTGTCGCTTGTAGGTGTGGGCGTTGAACAATGCTTTCTGCCTAGATACGTCCTAGATACGGCCGCCAGCATTGGGATAGTGGATGGGGACTGGGGGAACCTCTGTCCGTCTAGCCAGGCGCTCCGAGTCGATGTCGAGTACCTCATTCCGGGGCGCAGTAGCGCCCTGTCGGTCCGCCTTGGATCGGAACGCGGAGGTGCTGTCAGGTGAGAAGTCCATTCATTCGCCCGCCTAGCGAAGCTAATGGTGCGAAGATAGCCGGATATATAACGGGGGAACTGTGTACTCTGCCGCAGAATCTAGGCCTGGCGTGACAGCTGTACTTGGTTCAATTCAAACTTGGGGTCCAAACCTATGACGGTGATCATTGGTGTATCGAGAGAGCTGGCATTCCTGATTCGTGCAAATTTAGCGTTGTGCATACGATGCCGCTAAGCAATGTTCGGCATACAAAAACACAAGAAGATTTATCCGCGAAGTTATCTATGACGAGGCTTGGCTAAACCACGGGCGATGGAGGTGCAGTGACCACTCACTATATAAAGAGGTCAATGTGCTTCTATCGACCTCCAGATTCGTCCAGCAATGAAGTGTGCGAATATCCTATCACTATTCGTGACAGCAGCAGTCGTCGTCGCTCAGTGTCCACTTCCAACCACTTGGAGATGGACATCTTCCGGCGCTCTTGCGCAACCACAAAACGGGTGGGTCTCACTCAAAGACTTTACCGTCGCTCCATACAACGGCGGTCAACTCGTCTATGCCACCGACTACGGATCGAACTGGGGATCCATGGGTTTCTCCGTTGTTTCCAACGTCAACCAACTGGGAACTGGCATGACTTCTAGTGCCGTCGCGCCTACGCTCTTCTACTTTGCACCCAAGAGCATTTGGATCCTTGCCCACCAATGGGGTCCTACGGCATTCTCATATCGCACCTCCACCAATCCTGCCAATCGCCGACAGCACGACCATGTACCTCTTTTTCTGTGGAGATAATGGCAGTGTTTACAGGGCTGGTATGCCTATTGGGAATTTCCCAGGAAACTTCGGCTCTTCATCCACCGTTGTCATGTCCGACACGACCAACAATCTCTTTGAAGCCATCCAGATTTACACAGTTCAAGGCCAGAATAGGTACTTGATGATCATCGAAGCCATTGGTGCCAACGGTCGTTACTTCCGCTCTTTCACGGCCACCAGTCTCGGTGGATCATGGACTCCTCAAGCGACGACTGAGTCCAGTCCATTCGCCGGCAAGGCAAACAGCGGTGCTACTTGGACGAACGACATCAGTCACGGCGAGCTCGTCCGTGTCAGCGCCGACCAGACTTTCACCATCAATGCCTGCAACGGCCTCCAATTCCTCTACCAGGGTCGCTCGCCATCGTCTGGAGGGGATTATAACACTCTTCCTTACCGACCTGGTGTTCTGACGCTCACAAGTGGTAGCAATCCCAGCAGTGGAACTTCATCATCGAGCGCAAGTACTCCAACCACCACTCCTAGTAACCCTGGAACTTGTGCTGCGCTTTATGGACAATGTGGTGGTACGCCTCCGTGCAGTCCAAACGCATTCAAACTTCTTACCTGTGGTTTGGACAACATCAGGAGGGACTCTATCCAATGATTCGCATTAGGTATACTTAAGATCCATCTCACCACGTATCAGTTTCCTTGACGTGAATGAACTGTTCCTTTTCATGGAGAAATAGACGAATCCTCCCAAACACAGAAAAATTCATCGGCTACACTGAGAGTAGTGGATAACAGGTCGACGTCATGAGGTTCATTGAGAAAGTGGGCATGCTCAGCTTAGTAAGTAGTAAGTAGTCTAGTTATTAGATGTCTGTGACTGGGCGGCGTAGCAAAAGGCTGATTCTACATACTGACGGGGAGGATGTGTTTATAATTTACCCACTAGATGTATCTCACCGCGATCCACGAGGCCTAGCAATTCCTCCACCAATGGTTCTGGAACCGCAGAGCCGTCGGGCTGGATATCCAGTCTTTGCAATTTAGCAACTTTCTCTTGCTCTCGCATCCGTGAGCGAACGAAGTCAATTGTGGGCGAGCACAATGGCAAAGTCACGTCGCGCAACTGCGGGAGCAAGCACCCTGATGGATGGTCGGTCATAGCACGAATGTATTCCTGCGTGAGGCCTCTGACACTGCGCATAGAAAGTTTGACCAAGGTCGGAAGCTTCTCGAGGATCGAGATGAGCGATTCGTCCGAGATACGTCCCCCGAAGAGCTTCAATGAAGTGAGGGGTGCTGATGAGCGAGTGAGGAAACCTTGCAGATGTGGGAATATATCGTGACCAGCTCCCAACCCCGAGTCCATTTCCAATTCCAACAAGGATGGGAGATCGAGGTACGAGACGGCCAATGAAGAGCGCCTGCCGAAGAGTGAAAGCTTTGCAAGGTTTTCGTTGTGCACGTTGTTTCTTGGAATATCGGTGAAGTCATTGATCACTAGAATGGCTGTCTGTAACATATGGCATCGATCGAGGAGCCAGAACAACTCCCGAAGACCGCCACGAAGGTCTAGATGTTGAAGGAGACGGGGGTGGATGTCCTTGCCATACAAAATACGGTTCAGCCCTACGTCGGTAGCGAGTAGAGTTTTCCAACGATGGGAGTGCTCTGCTAAGAGTTTGGGAACAGCGACCGCTTCGCTGTCCAGGTCATTCAACCCGCTCTTCAAGTTGACAGATAAGGGCCAACCGCGCGATCGTTCGATATGCGCCAATACACCTGGGAGTGAGGATTGTGCGGCTTTCTTGATATAGATGGAGACCCAAAGTGAAGGATTCGATAATGCGACTTCTCTCCATGCCTGACACACCCAAGATGCCACCCAAGGTGCTTTCGGCACGATGATGGATTCGTCGGCAATTTCAGCTTCTACGAAAGCAAGCAGGAGGACATGGACCACATCCCGTGAAAGGCGTCGGATGGGTGATACGACTTGAGTGAGCTGGTCGAATTGGCATTGCACGTCCCAACGCTTGGACAAAAGTCGGTTGATCTGAGCATCCAGATCATCTAGCCGACCTTGGGTAGTACCGATCTCCTTCAGGACAGTCGTGCGCTCTGATGTGGAGGGAAGGCTATTCGTTTGAGAAAGGAAGGACCAGCGTTCTGGGAGAGATTCGGGCCTGTATTCCATGAGAAAGAAACATGGTGGGTAAGGGGAGCGAAACTCACTCCATGGAGGCTGACTGGAAGAAGGAAAGAACAAAAATTCCAGAGAAAGAAAAGACAGACAGAAAAGGGATGAACGTGATTCTGTGAGCGCCTACCTGCTACGATGTTCAGGTTCTTGCTTGGATACCACATGTTCGAATGTTGACTTCATCTTATCAGAGCATGACTAGTAATACAGTGAGGGTTGAAAAGAATAACGAGGCTCGACCGAATAGTTCTGGGACACTGGAAATGGCAGAATTCGTCGTAGCCGGCGCGTGCGAGTCAGACGATGTGCCTGTGGCTTGTTGGCTCGTCGAACTACTGGACGATGCCGAACCCTCTGGTGCAACGTAGAAGTACGTTCCTGCGACAGGCCCTGTGAGCATGACTTGCTCGGCCAATCGGGTGATGTTGAAGTTGGTTCGAGGCGTAGAGGAGTTAACAAATGACGTCGACGTGGTGCCGAAGTTGGTATCACTGGTAGGAAGTGTATTCTGATCGTAGGCCAAAAGGACGTATCTGTTGAGGGTTATGCATCATGTTTAGTGGTTTGGGGAAGAGGTGGAGAATCTACTCGCCTGTGCGGTGCGGAACCCGCTGGAGGGTTCGGGCCAGTATACTCCATGACCGCCCGACTCTGATTCACCAACGACGGTGTGGTTTCCGTAAGCTCCCCACGCAATTCAAAGTCGCCTCCCAGGAAGTGAAGAAACTGGGCCGCAGAGGGTGATTCGGGTGTTGGTGCATCCGGATCAATCAAGGCGACGGCAAACGTCTGTGGTACAAACGATGGCGGCAAGCCCGATATGCCAAATGTTGGGATTGAAGAAGTTTCTGCAATGATTTCAATTTGTAAATTCCTATGGGTATTCTCTAGAGATCAACTTACGAGCCTTGGTCAAGTTCATCCCCGGCGTAACAGGGATTCTGGTCGAACTCCCTGGCTCCGTGAAGAACACTTCAAAGACACCGCCCGGTTCAAATGATGGAATAACATCCGGTACGATTCTTGCTTGGGTGAACGACCTTTGAACGGTCTCTGTCGTGATTTCTTGGGCGAAACCGCTGTCGAGGAGGGCGACGCTCAAGATGGTGAGGACGGTGAAGCGTATCATCGATGAGATGGTCAGAAAGCAGATTGCTGCGTATTCCAGTGCACCGTAACGCGACCGTATGGGATCAGCGCCGCCAGCACATGCTATGAGGGGGTGGGTGACATAGAACACGTTGAGCGCTGAGTCAAGCCAACCCTGAAACCCCTCTGACCCCTGCTGGATAACAGGGGAGGAATGGAAGACTTCAGGACTGCAGACAGAGCCCAATCTGACACCACGGGGAAGCGATCCACCTGTGAGGCAAGCGTCTTTTCGCAGTAGTAGTGACCACGTATACTTAAATCCAGCTTAGAGGAAAAAGAAAGGAGGAGTCGTGGCAAAATGATCCCCATCAACCTAGAGCAGTAGTAGTCTTATTATTAAATACATTGTGAATACCATTCATTGAGGACAGTGCATGTCCCACTCAAGCACCAGTTAGGCCAGGTGTCACCACTACCTGTAGGACAGTGGCGTCAATAAGAGAGGGAAAATAGGATAAAGCTAGGGGTGTATTTACCTCCGCATTGACCGTACAGCGAAGTGTAGGCTCACGGAGTACTACTAAAGGTTGGAGCAGTTGCAAAAGCGGTAGATGTGACACTAGGGGTATCGCCATTGACGAGGGTCAAAAGACCAGGTCGGTACGGAAGGAGACCGTAATCTCCCCCTGAAGCAGGATCGCGCCCTTGGTGGAGGAATTGAAGGCCATTGCAGGCATTGATGGTGAAAGTTTGATCTGCACTGACACGAACCAATTCTCCGTGGCTAATATCATTCGTCCAGGTAGCCCCGCTATTTGCTTTCCCAGCAAACGGGTTGGACTCGGTTGTAGCGAGGGGTGTCCAATCCCCACCAAGGTCAGTCGCCGTGAACGAGCGGAAGTAACGATCACCGCCAGCACCGATTGCTTCGACGAGCATAAGATATTGGTTTTGGCCTTCAACGGTGTAAACTTGGACGGCTTCGTAAAGATTGTCAGCGGTGTCGGATAGGATGAGGGTAGAGTCGTCTCCGAAATTTCCTGGGAAGTCTTCAATCGGCATACTGGCTCTGTATATATTGCCACTGTCTGCGCCGAAGAAGAGGTATATGGTCGTGTTGTCGGCAATCACGGTCTGATCGATGGGACCTGTGTTTGGAGGAGTCACGATAGAACCGGTGAACAGCGGTTGCGGTAATGACCACTCAGTGACATTAGCTGGGTTGGTGGAAGTGCGGTACGAAAACGTGGTAGGACCCCATTGGTGAGTAAGGATCCAGACGTCTTTGGGTGCAAAGTAGAAGAGGGTTGGCGCAACGGCTCCAGGGTTCATGCCAGTTTGGGTGGCTGAACCCAATTCAGTGAGGTCGTTGGAAATGGGCGAGAAACCCATAGAGCCCCAGCTCGGTGTACCAAAAGTGGTGGCGTACACGAGCTGCCCTCCCTTATACGGCGCAACGGTGAAGTCTTTCAAAGAGACCCATCCATTCTGTGGTTGCGCCAACGGGCCAATAGATGTCCAGCGAAATGTCGAAGGAAGGGGACACTGTGCAACGACAGCTGCCGCCGATACGAGCAGAGTTACAGCAAGTTGAGACCTCATTGAGAGGGTATGCCTTCAGCAAAGAGATCTCAGTTTATGACATCTTCGGTTGTGGTACGACATACATAGCTAGTTGAGCGTCACCGAGGATTCTGCGCGATCCGTCGGTTCTAAGAATCACTGTCAGGACTCAAAGGTGAAGGTTGGTTAGGCGTCGCCGATAATTTTGCGGAAAACATCTTCTCTTCGCTAAGAGTGACCTATGCATATGGGAGAAGTCATGTTCTACAAAAGACAAGTGACATGCACCGGCCTGCACAAAGTGTTGCATCTGACTCATTCTTCTGACTAGTCTTGATTCTTGAAAGCTGCGATTTCTGCGATAGTCTGGTGGTCCAGTGTTGAACGTTGACTAGTAGAGCATTTGCGAGGAGTTTGAAGGGCCGAAATACTGGCATACATTCCGTGTTGATGTAGATGCATGACGTCGGGTGGATGAGTTCAATTTTGCCCTAGCCAACCCCTGTTAGGTGAATTCATCAGGGACATTTAGGAGACGTCTTCACACCGCCTGCGCTTGTTAAGGCTCGATCAACCTTCGGGCAAAATTGAGAGGTATGTGGCCGTCGGAAATGAGAATAGAGCTCAGGGACTGAGTGTGGCTCAGCCACCAGCACCAAGCCTCCCTCAAAGATTGGAAAAACGAGCGATCATAAGTAGTTGGTAAAGGTTTACATAGCTATCACAGATGCCTCGTCTCTGCGGATTACTTATCTCTCTCTCTCTTCAGTTGACCGTATCCTGCCAAGCCTGAGCATAGCTCTTATACCACTCCTCACCAACAAGCCCTTCTACAGCGATATTCGCCTGCCACTTCCCAATCCTCTTCGTCAACTTCATGAAGTACGGGGCAGGGAAGACCAGTACAAAGGCAATCGGAGTAGCCGCCAAGAAGAGTACGAGGAGGGTCAGACTGATAGCAGGTTTGATCACGATGAAGTAGAAGAGCGCTTGGTAAGTGGTCGAATCAGTGATCTATGGTTACCCAGTTGATCAGTGGGTTGTTTGGGAAAGAAAGAATTGATAGCGTTATACGCACCATTGCGTGGACGTTCTTCAAGAAAGACCGTTCTCTGACTCGAAGACTGGTTTGACTCGGCGCGCTTTCTGCGTCGGTTTTGTTTTGCCTGTCTCTGAAGAAGATGGGCATCGGTCGGTAGGGCGAGTCCACGGGAGGTGGGCCGTGGAAGTAGGCTTGAATAGACAACTCCCAACGTGCGAACACACGTGCTCCAAGGACATTGAGGAAACAAACAAACAGGCCGAGGGGGAGAGCGAATAACAATGTTGCACCAAGCTACCATCAATCGGGGTTAGTTATGCATCGACCGGGGGGTGTTGGTAGATAGGGATGTTGACTTACGATGGTGCAGATGAAGAGATAGAGCCAAGCCGAGAGAGCGAACAGGAAATTGATCAAAGCAAGATGAACCAACGGCTTGTAATTCGAGAGCTTGCAGAGGGGGCGGAAGTAACTCTTGCAGGATTTCTTGAATGGGCTGTCGTTCGAAACGCTGCGGGAGCAACGACCGCAATGAGGGCACTCGAGTATATGAGGATCTCTATCCTCTGGAAGTGCAACACGGCCGTCGTTCGGCGAAGGGAGGGAGAAATTGTGAGAATCGACATCGAGGGGCAAAGCGATGGCCGGTTTGGTGGGGAAAGTACTCGCAAGGCGAGCAAACCAGTTCGACTCTTGTGCTGTGGCACCTTGGACTTGGGGAATGGAAGGAGGGGAGGGAGGAGTAGGACTTGCTGCGCCTGGCGTCAAGTCATTCACAGAAGGAGGCGAACTAGTGACACCTTGAAGAGCCGCAAGCGTCAACTCTTCGTTCTGCACAGGGGACTGAGCTTCCGGAGCGTCCGCCCACTGCTGCGTCGAATCCGTCTCCGTATGAGTGGGTGGCTGAGTCGACGGGTTGTCAGTTGGTGTATTGGCGGACATCGCTTAGGTGTTGTTGCTGTTGCTTCTGTGGTGAGTGAGTAGAGGCTAAGAAGGGATTAGCATGAGCTATATACTTCCTTTGAGATGATGTGGATGGCTTACTTGACAGCGACGATTCACGCTGCGCCGCAGTTGATACCACGGGAAGGACAAATCCAGGAAGGAAATCTTGATCGCCGTGATTATCGCCGCAGAAACGGAAACACATCAGAATACATCCCACGATTTGGGCATGGCAGTAGAACACGGGGAGCTCGGTTGAGGATAGAGTACTGGAAACTGTGGTAAGTAATCAGTCTACACAGAGACATTGTGCATTGGAGAGTTGCTTCACTTAGGAAGACCCTGGCATTTCGTTGGTATTATGAAAATGAACTCAGATATGGATTACTGCGCATGGTGAAACGGACAATACAGAGGTCCATTCGACCCACGCGAACTCATCGGGCAGATTAGCCCGTGAATGTATAAACAGTCCTCTGAAGCTGCGACCACGTCCTATGATGTGTTCACAGAGGAAACTATACGTGTATTGATACACTGGGAGAATTCCCTCTGGGCACCTGATTTTCGTGGCTCAGCCAACGGTGGAGGATGAAGAAATCAAACATACTGAGTGGGGCTGAATAATTGCACGGAATGGCTGCGTGCAATTACAGCTGTTTCAGAAAACGTTGAGGATTGAGTTTTTTCGTTCGCATTCAATCCGAGTTCAATTCTCGCCTTATTTGGAGATTTTCACAGCCACCGTTTGATACCAATAGCCGTGGGTAATCTCCTAATCTAGAAATAAATCGACGCCTCAGACTTCGAAAAAAAAACGCCAATTCTCAACGTTTTCCGAAACAGCTGTAAAGCACGCGAATACTTGAGCCGAGGAGTACGGCGACCCTGAGTTTTGTGGCGCGATCGTTCACGCTTTCGTCACTCGGCCGTTTCGCGTGCACGACAAGGTTAGAAGTACTTGTGAAGCATACGTCCGTTTTACAGAGAAACGAAGGTGTTAGGACCTACTAAAGAGACTCCGGGTAGAGAAGTCTAGCACCAAAAGTGTAATGTAAAAACTTGACATGTGACATCTCAGTGTCAATGTAAAGAAGCTCCGTAGAAATAAGACGGCGGAACGCGATGGTGGGGTAGCGCATCGAGTGACACTCGTGGATCATAAGTCGCGGTGCTAACACCCAGTGGCCATCATCCGCTGTCGTCTTCGTCTGTAGGCAGTTTTGCCATATACTCAGAAAACACTTTCTCCGGCTAGAAAACAGATAAGTATCACAATGAGGGTCGCCGCGTCTAGAGACATAAAAACACCTACGTCTATCGTACGTCCCTCGGGTACACAAAGAAACTTGATAGAAAGCTCAATGCCAAGGTCTTTCTTCGCGGCGGTCACAGCAGTAGAACGGGCTCCGAGAGCGTTGACCAGCTTGATGCCATGGGTTTCATCTGGAACGACAAAGATGAACGTCCATGCACGGCCACCGTCGCCCGCCTGCGAACCCACAACAAGCTTATGTATTCGTCGGATGGCTTGAGGGTGAATACGATGTTCCCTAGATACAGTGAGTTGGAACAATATGACTTCCTGGGGCGTGACGATAGCAGCATCAATCGTCGGGAAGCCAGGCACCACCGATACAAAGTACGATGTGGCTGGATCTAACGGAGGGTCTTCATAATCCGTGAGCGAGAGTGTATATCCAGGCTGAATTTCCTGCAGGTTCTTGGTGATAATGGCATGTGCATAAGGGGATTCAGTTCCATAACCATTGAGTTGACCAAAGCGAATACGATCGAGGATGATGCCTTCGAAGGTATAACCGTAAACTGTTGAACCCCTGGAGACGACGCCGATGCGACCGTCACGCTGCACAAGTTTCTCCCTCAAAGCCTGCCTAAGGATACGGAATTGCCAATCTGTAACGATCTTGTGCGATGGTTCAAACAGTTTTTGAAGGCGTGGTTGGGAAGGGTCATAAGGAAACGTCTCTTCGGGCGGTTCCATGAAGAAGAAACTGTGAAACCGTTCGCGTTGGTCGTCGTCTGCTATAGGGTTCCCAGACAACGCTTGATCCAACCCCAACGGATCTTTGGCCACAATAGCTGCGATTTGAGAGTATTGGCGTTCGATTAGCTTGAGGGAATCTCCCGTCATCAGTTGGCGTATAGAGGGCCCAACCAAAGGAAGCAATTTGAGGTCAAGTTTGTCAGTCAGATTGGCGGTGACAAGACTGGCTTCACGTTAGCGAATTGTGGACTGAGTGTAACACTGATACACACGCGATACGGGTGAGATCCTGCCAAGTGGGCAAATTGACATGAAAGAAGAGTACCAATCTATCCTTGCTCATCCCTTTCCAAGGGGATACTTGAGGCGTGGTTACGAAGGCCGCACAGAGAGAGGTATCCAGTGAGTATGGCGTCGAAGGTGAACTCTCGTCAGCGTCGAAAAGGAGAAAGGGTCGCGGCGATGCACTCGACAAAAATGTCAGATCGCTTGCATCTATGATTCTAGGTCCATTCTCTACATAACTTTGGTTAAAGAGGGGGAAGCATTGAACAATAGAAGGGATCGAAACAGACCCATGTCAAGATAGAACATAGGTTTCCCTGGGGACATTGAGGCAAGGATAAAAGGGATTTTCTCATGGCAGGCGCGAGCTGCTGCGTAGTAGATGAACATGGTTTTCCCTAACGATATATAGTAAGTACAAGCATGGACAGAGTGATATGATGGTAAGCTTTACCGGTACCAGGGTGTCCCACAAAGAAGAGGCGCGAGTCAAGACGAGATTTCCGGTTGTGCATGAACATCAAGGCATTCCACATTGATTCGTACTCGTCGAGTACAACGATGGGTGAGTCGCGGGGAGTAACGAGACCAAGATTTGGATGAAGGATGAAGAACGGTTTGCCTTGCGCATCCAATTTTTCTTCAAGCCATTCGACTTTGGATGAGTTCTCCCATAAGACATGAAGATCGGGTTTTCCACGAAGCCACTGAACGACAAGGGACATGGTCATGGATTCAGGGGTGGACATCGTCGGACGAGTTTGAGCGCTTCTTGACAGGTTCAACTCCGCTTCCTCCAATTCGCTCCTAGGAGGAGCGCTGCGAATGCACATAACCGTCGCTGGCGACTAGAAACCAAGCCTCCTCGTCGTCCTCCTCGTCGTCCAGCCCAATTATTTCCTCACCCAGAACACCTTGAACCAAGCCATAATGACCGCAGCAAATTCACCTATTTTGACGACCACCGATGTCACGACAGTGCCAGATGCCGACGTTCCAGCTCACGATCCACCACCACCATATCCATCGGGGAGGACGAGGCGCTCCAGACAAGCAAATCGACAATCCCGAGTTGCTCATACTCAAATTGCCTCAGCAGACTCGCAGCATTCCGAGCAAGACGCGACGCTGACTTCACCGCTGCGCACCGCTTCTTATCAATTCCCCACTGCTGACGATGACGACGACGCGACTGAATCCACACCGTTCTTATCGCCTACGTCGCCGACGACTAGACGAGGGATGAATAGACAGCGCTCTTTCTCGCACACGAGCACTGTCTTGTCTACTGCGAGCGGAGCGCCATCTCTGGCGCATACATTACTATCACTTTTCCAGGCGGACGAGGAGGAGGACACCGGATCAGAAGAAGGGAGAGAAGAGGAGGAGGAAGAACGAAGTGGGACTCTCCTACTCATGGCAGAAGAATCGTCCCGGTCGAGCACGCAAGACAGAACCTCTGCCAGCTTTTTCTCAAGAAAGGGGCTCGCAAAGTATTTCAGACCAATGGGACGTTCAGTCTACTATGGATCCCTGCTTCACCTCGTAGTCCTGAATTTTCCCTATGCTCTGGTCGCATGGATATACCTCTTTGTCTTCACTCTGGTACGCCGCCATTCCTCTATCTTATCTATGACTGGCTTGCTCATTGCTGCTGCGTATCTAGACCGGAACAACTCTTCTTGTGGCCCTTCCCCTTGGGGCAGCGCTATGTTTTCTGGACCTCCTGGGCGCTCGTGCCTTTGCTCGGGGCGAGCTTGCACTCCAGACCCGGTTCCACAAACCTCTCGCCTTTCCGCCTCCGCATCCACCCAGACCTATATTCACTAGGTTCAGGGAAATTACTCTGGATGAAGCAGAAGCTGCTAATGCTCAGACTGGTATGAGAGTGAAAGAGACTTCTTTCTACAAGAATGCATATGCCATGGCAAGTCCCCCGCTTATGTCACGCGTCTTTAAATTAGTGCTAACCGATGTCACTTTGTTGCGTTCTCCTTAGTTCACCGATTCAACATCTTATCAAGCCTTGTTTTATTTCCTGGTCATCAAGCCTGTTATTACTATTGTACTCATGCTCGTTTTCTTGATTCTCACACCGATAGCATTTGTTCTAGTCTTACCCGCACCCTTCATACTACGCGCTGCTAGAGCTCTGGGGGTCTGGCAAGCGAACATTGCTGTCGAAGGGTTATATATGTCCGTACGGTAGTACGATTAATGCTATCTCCCTCGTGAGCGCGGACGTCCAACGTCCAACGTCCAACTTGAGCTCACACCATGACCAGTAGAAGACCATGCGTCTTCTGCATTAGCGCTCGGGTAGGTGCGATAATGTTTGCTGTTTACATTTACGGTGTTCACTAAAGTTTTGGTTGCAGGATCACACTTCCATCACCATCAGCGACTATTCGCGTGCAAAACTGACCAGGCTATATTTACTCAACCACTGTGCGAAACAAAAGAGAGGATCTTCGAAATGATCAATGAACGATTAATGAACCTGCAGGGACTCTCCACGGTCCTCAGGCGGATCCATTACGACATACTCCAGTGATGCCGTTGTCGCCGTCTCTCCTTCTCTCACTGTTCAAACCGTGTACCAACGTGTACCTCAGTACTCTTTCTGAGCACCAGGACAGCCCTTAGGTACACTGACAGACTACCAGAGTGTCAGCGGGTGGCGCTCAGTGGATAGCACGGTATATAAGCATCCTCCACCACGCTCTCACCAACGTTGCTTTGCCGTAATGTTCGCCATGTTGGCTACGTTCCCCTCTTTCCTTCTGTGCTTAGCTTTCAGCTGCACGCCTACCACTCAGCATGCTACCCGCGCGCCAAGCGGTCATCGCGTTGAAAGCATCAAGATTAATATTCCTCAGGATGAAATCACCCATTTTCGCCAGATGTTGACGTTGACTCGTCTACCAGACGTGCCTATTATTCCTGGAGCGGATGAGGACTTATCTTACGGAACTAGTCTTGCGGACCTCAAGGATGCGAAGGATAGGCTGCTCAGGTTCAATTGGAGGCAGTTCGAGGCGGATATGAACAGGTAACTTGCTTTCCTTGCACGAAGGAGCCGAACTCACTCCGACGAGATCAGATTCCGCCACTACAGCGTCGAGATTGAATCAACGAAGTCAGTTTCTCATGATGTTACAAAGAATTTGCACACTGAACTCGCTCACAGCATTCACTTCGTACATGAACGAAGTCGCAGACCTGACGCGATCCCCCTCCTCCTTCTCCACGGTTGGCCATTCTCTTTCACAGAATATCGATACGTGATTGAGCCATTGATTAATCCACCACCTGGACAGCAAGCGTGAGATAGGCCTCAATCTACAATACTATGAGCCTGCTAACACCTCATGGACAGCTTCCATGTCGTCGTCCCATCTCTGCCAGGTATCTTTCTCTCCAGCATCGTACCGGATATCAACCACAGCACCCCCGACGTCGCTCGTATCTTTAACACGCTTATGGTCGATGTCCTCGGCTACAATACCTACGGTGCTGAGGGTGGTGATTTCGGCGCTATCAACCTTCGCCAGGTCCAACTCAACCACGCGGATCATTGTAAACTCTTGCTCTTCACAGGTTTCCCTGCTCCCCGGCCAGCCAACTTCACGGACGAAGACATGGAGAATATGACTGAGGTGGACAAACAAATGTTTTTCAACAGGGAGATGTTCTTCCGCTTTGGAACGGCATATTTGCAAGAGCAGGTGTCCGAGGTCGCTACCATTGGATATGCTACGTACGATGGTATAGGGTTCTTAAGCTGGGTTGGTATGTACGCCCCGTGACATATCCTTTCGTCTGACCTGACCAACACGTTTCAATGCGATCCTAGCTGGAAAGTACCAAGCCATCATAAGAACGGGAAATGTTGCGCCCAATCGCGTTGATCAAGTTTGGACGGATCTCCTCACCAACGTGCTCATGTATCAGTATACTCACTCTTCGCACACGTCAATGCTAATGTATAAGGTGCGTACCTTCACCATGGTTGGACGAGCCTGACCACACGCCTCATTACCCATTTAGCAAAGCGGAACTGAGCACATTTTTGATGCGTTTGGTCGTCAACCGAACAGCACCGGTGCACCGATGGGAGCTGTATACTTCGATGTGAGTTCATAGATGCTATCAATGCGTTCCTTGTTCTCATTCAATTCAAATATTCCTGCTAGGGTGAAATCTTGTACGCTATGCCTTCATTGGAGGTGGGGAGGTTCCTGACCATTGATTCATACACAGTTTAGCTCCTCAGCCTTTCATCGCCGATGCTGGAAACCTGATATACTATAAGCGTGAGTTCGCGGTCTTGTTCCCGTCATCGATGTTTTCAATGGCTTGGCCTCCGTTAGACCGTCCCGAAGGCGGTGGACACTGGCCCGCCGTTATAGTCCCCGAGTCGTGCGTTCATTGCATTCTAATTCCTGCTTCGTTTTATGGATGATTTTCTACTAGATGGGTTGAAGAAGTGAGGTATTTCTATTCAACGTACTGGTCAGCACACTCGCAGGTTTAGGGATACACCTGATCTCCATGAGCATACGAGGTGGCTAGACGCATCTGTAACGTGAGTCTTACTTTCTTTGGTCCTTTCGATGATGCATTACCCCGCATTGTCAGGACTTGGAGTTTCCCTGACGGCAAACTTGTTCCGATCAGAATCTTTCCTTACATACGCGCTCTGCCACCTGTGATCCTACATTACACGGGCGTGTAACCCTCTCTCCTTGTCGAATTCATAAATTAACTTCCACGGAGCTTATAGTAGAGAGACGACGCTATCGATCACGGATAAACGGGGATCGTCCTTTTGTTTTCCTTGAAGTGTTCTTGCGAGATGTCACCATTGGGTATGAACCCTTTTCCATGTCCAATGGTGAGACCATTTGTTGCCAAATTCTACTCAGGTCAGGTCCCTGGCACGATCGGATTTCTCGATCGAACGCGTAGGCCACCAGAATCAATGATATAAGCAAGTCGCCCCCCCGGCCTTATCCAAGGTCCAATCTCCTCTGCTATACCCCAATCTTCATATTCCTCACGATGGCAGACGCTAAGGCATTGATCCTCGTTTACTCCGAACCTGGGAGTAAGGTGGCCGAGACTGCTTTCAACAGTGAGTGAGACATTCGTCCAACAGTTTTGTCTCTGAATTCTTCCACTTTATTCCCACCTCCAAAGAATGGTTCGATGAAGAGCACATTCCTGCTCTCACAGGCCTCCGCGATTTCCATACGTTCACGAGATATAAAGCCGTGGATGACAAAAAACCCTCATGGCTCACCCTCTATGATGTAACCTCCCCCGAGGTCGTCAATGATAAGGAAGTCCAAGCGGTATCTACCACAATATCTGAAGACGGGCTGGCCGTTGTCTCAGATATCGCCATGCTCAACCGTCGTGTCCTATCCCTCAAAGTCGCTCGCTCAGCCCCCAATACACCAAGTACGCTACGCGGAAAGGTTCTCTTACTCATCCTGATGCAACCCAGCGCCGCACTCGAAGAGGAGCTTGTAAAGTGGTACGAGGAAGAGCATATGGATGTTTTCTCCAAAACTCCAGGCTGGATTAGAGGGAGGGTATACAAACTGGAAGAAGGGCCGATCGAACTGGCGGAGAACCCTAGCGCTGACGTTTCGACGAACCCCGACCTGAAGTACCTCGCCATCCACGAGCTCGCAGATAAGGACGGACTAGCCAGTCCTGAAGCGCAAAATGCGCTTAACACCCCTCGTGGCCAAACACTTCTTAAGGATATCGGGGACAAGATAGAGCAACGGTTGTTCGAGATATATAAAGAGTTTGAGAAGAAGTGAGCGAAGCGAATGTACTCTTATATTATACTCCATACCCCCCGACCCCGACTTGAATCGCGTGCTTTCGCACTGGCTTTTCATATTGAGAATTACTCAGGCGTCACAACGACATAGGATAGATGTTCACGGGGACCCTAGAGTATTAATCTCGACTGTCCCAAAGTGTCACGGATCGAGGACACCGTCTCGTACTTTGGATTGAAACCACCTTCGAGCGCCTGGTCTTAGGTCCGGGAGGCTTGAAGGCCTGACTGGCGGCTTGCGATGCAATGACACGAAGAAGAGGGATACACATGTGTAAAATCATGAGGACCTTGCTCAAGAGGACGGCTGTTGCTTTCTGAACTTCAAGGTGTAGGGATATAGGCATGATTCACATCTCTTAGCGTCACGAGAAACGCTCCTCTTAAATAATGCCTGAACGAACTTAGCAAACGCTGCAGCACGCTCGCTTCACAGGGGGAAAGGGGTACGTCAGGGTATTAGGAGTAACCAAGGAGCTCCCAGAACAATCATTTCCTTCCAGACACGACATAGAGTACAAACGACGACGACGACGAGCCAGTACGAGACATGCTAGAGTATACAGACGGTATCAGTCCACCGAGATCCATTGTACCCAGCTGGCGCGCAGCTAATGGCGCTTCGTAGTCTTCGCGAGGTCGAGGAGGAAGACCTCGATTGTGGATGAGGGGTAGGAAAGGGGTGATTGGGGAGCAGGCTCCTCTTCTTCATCCTCCAGCGGCGACTCGTCATCGAAATCACTGTCAACTTGGTGAGCGCAGACAAAGGATCCGCCATTCCATCGAGAGCCATCCATCCGACCGCCATTTCGGCGAGGTGCACGAACATGGGGTGCTTTCTGTTTCACGATCGTGAGCACGGGTTCGACAAAGTCGGGGAGAAGGAGATAATACCTTGGGGCTCTCGTCGTAGACCTCTTGTTCCTTCCATCCGTCCACTGCGCGGTTCAAATTATCGTGGATGACTTCCCGACGATAATGAGAGCTGTGGCGAATGGCAACGGTCTCTCCGTCCAATACGCCGTCCTTGACAGCTTGCTTGGTGACGACTTTCTCCGTCTTGCGAACGGATTTGGGAGAGTAAGAGGGCTTGGCGGATCTGGTCATTGTGTGAAGAGGGCGAAGAGAATGAACGAAGTGGCAGTAAGAGTGCTAGTACGAGTGTCGATTGGTAGTTTGTTGGATAACAAGGCTGAGATGCGGCCTTATATATATATTTCAGTGGCTGGTCACTGCCCCAGTGGCTCGTGTCGCAGGTGCACTTTAGCCGCATCTTTGGGGCGTGTTTCTGGTCTAGCCATGATTTGGCCATGATGGATGTGTCAGGATAAGATGCCTCAAGCCCACCGCGTGCAAATTCAAAGGAAAACTTAGGCGATTATTGGGTCATCTGGCTGACTGAACTGGGAAAGAAGATTCCCAAAATAGGATTCTGCGGAGGTCCTAGCATCTTTGGACAACGCGACAACATTGCTGTGGATAAGTAATCAAGATAATGGTCGCAATCTTCGGCTCGAAACTCGAACTCAAGAGGGCGTGAACAGGGGGATCGATGTTTCATCATCCCTAACCTCCCGAAGCCGAACCAGTCACCACAGCCGCGTAGGGAACCTTGTATTCGGCGGGTTCAAAATACAAGTCCTCCCATTCGTCGTATTGTTCCCAGTGATCCTGGTCATTGTCGTCCAACGCAATGACCTGGCGTGGTTTCTCAACGACTTCAAACTCCTTGGCAACACCTAGGAAATCATGGTTTCAGCATGGATTCGACCTGTTCCCATGATAAGGATAACGTTACCCTTTGCTTTGGCTTGCTTCGCGATTTCCATGATCGCAAGGGTCCTCACAGAGCCTCGCCTGTTATCTTCATCTTCATCTTCATCTTCGAATTCCTCTTCCGAAAAGTCACTCCCAATGTCGCTCATTTCCATGTCGAATTCGACTGAGCAAATGTATGAACCCGAATTCCAGGATTCATCTTTCCCTCCCGGACCACGCCGCTGGGGCTTAATATGACCACCCTTCCGAATGCAAAGTAAGCTTCGAGCTGAGGACGATGACCGTGAAAGACGTACAGGGAGTTTGTCGTGGATCTCTTGGTCTGGGCTGGGACGGAACCACCATGGGTCTTCGGAGCTGGCTGCGATAGTATTCCGCACAATTTGTCTCCTGTAGTGGACGCTCTGGCGTAGAACGGATTCTCGGTCGATTCTGCCTTCCTTCAGAGCTTGCTTGGAAAGCGCTTTCTCGGTCTTGCGAGCAAGTTTGGGGGAGTATGCGGACTGGTTGGAGCGCGTCATCAAATCTTTGGATGGGGGTTGCTGTCTAGTGGGTTGGGTACTACGGGTATTCAATATGGCTTTGGAGGAAAGCGAAGGTTTAAAAGTGATGGGTCGACTCACTGAGACTAAATGATGTCGGATGGCGTCGCGTCCGTGAGTGACGAGTCATACCATGACATAGCAGGTATGAGTCAAATTACAGAGGGCGGTTCGGCTGTTTTAGGTGTATAGTACAAATCAAGCAGTGTATAAACGTCGTTTGTCACGGTCTGCGTCAATATGAATGGCCATCATTCATATAGGCTACCGTCGATTGCGGCTTTGACCTGCGCCACCAACTGACGGGCCAGCAGCAGCGCTATTCCTCATTTCCTCTTCATCAAGTCCTGCTTCCTTCAAGATTTTCTCAACCTCCTGCAGGATGGGTTTATACTCGTCTAATAGTCCATGCAAGATTCCCGAGGTTAGAAGCGTGACAGTGTGCGGGATCGAAAATCTACCCACCATATCGGTTTTGCGCAAGCGAGAAGCCAAGGCGATGTAGCTCTTTACCACGACTGTCGTTGCCATCCAGTGCTTTCTGCGCCCAGTGCTCGCCTGTGGCGTGTGTTTGTCAATCAGAGTGCGCACTAACCCCAGAAGAGAACTTACGGGAACGAGCGTAGAACATGGCTAATGTTTCACCAGGCAAGGGCGTACTTATGACATCTTCGGCAGAGCGCGTCGTATCCTTGGATACACCCATGAAGGCGGTAGCTTGTATCCGTAGGTCTGACTGGATACAGGCTCGTGGATCAACTAGACAGTAGGGCGACTCAGAGGGGAACTCTCACATACCTGTACTTCTTCGACTACCTCTTCTTCAGCCGGCAGTTCCTCAACAACGACTAATGCTTCGGCTTTGGCATCACCGTCATCCTTCCCGTGGTCTTCCTCGACCAGGGTAACACCATCATCAAAATCTTCGTCGTCGTCATCACTCTCATCGTCATCCTCTTCGTCGTCGTCATCATCGCTACTACTCTCGTCGTTTTCAGCAATGACGACATCACTCTTCTTCAGACAGACGTAACGATCCAATTTGTCAAGTTGCAAAGAATGGAAGTCATCTAGAGTATACTCCTTGGAACCCTTCTCGAATATACCTCCGTATCTAGACGGGGATATGAGAACAGGATGATAAAGGCGTAGATCCGAAAAGGCACATACATATACAAGGTGTTCCGCAAAACTGCGAGCATAGCGTTATATCTCGGCAGTGGTGTCGTTAGGATGGGGTCATCGGGATCCACGTCCAAGGATGCAGCAGTTGGGGTAATGACCTAGGGTTTCGTAGATATGAGTACCAGTTACGTGCCGAGCAAACAATCAGCGCCTGAGAAGGGTCCTGAGAGCACGCATAATCATGATAGATATCACACCCCAAGTCTGCCCCACGAAGTCTTTCTACTTGCCATACTGGGCAGATGTAGACGCGTACTTCGGGTCTGGACAAAGGGAAAGACAGGGTACTGGCTCCTTCTCCTTGGTGGTTGCGCCTTACGTTACGGGCGCTAATAACGAAAAGGAAGAAAAAAAATGATTCTCACATCTTCATCTCCATCACTATCGTCGTCCATTCGAGCGGACGCAGTAGGAGCCGGGGGCTTTTTCTTTTTCGCACCGCCCTTCGCCTTGGGCCGTCTTAAGTTCATGGACACCCAACGGCCCTTGCCTGAGAGTTGATAACCATTCCTAGAGCGAGGATTCGGTGAGTAGTCGATGGGGACGGCGAATGATTAATGAAGACCTACAGATCATTCCAGAAGTGACTTTCTAGCGTTTCCTCGTTGGTATCTTCGTCTGTGACACCGCCAAACAGAACTCCGGTGCCCTTAGCATTCCACAAAGCCATGGTGCAACCAGAGCGTAGAGCAGGAGCGTAGGCAGTCGAAGGTCGCTTTCGACGCTCCCACTTGACTACGAGAGGGTTGAACAATTTCGAGGAACCGGTCTCTGGAGTCGTTTTCAAAGACAAACTGTGATTTCAAGGTTCGGTGAGTTGCCTTGAGAGTTTGAACGAAGTTGCCATACTTCAAAAACCACGTATCTTCGAGCATGACGCCGACGGGCCGCTTTCCTTTCGCATATTCCTTACAGTATCCGCCTGGAATTATGAATACGCGTTCATACTCAGTTCAAAATGATCGGCTTACACTAACCGTGAAGAAGTATTCCGTCGGGTGTTGGTAAGAAAGAGAATCCACTGCGAGGTCTAGCTAAACAGTAAGGCGAAAGGCCAAGACGGCAACATAGACAACCCACGATGGTTTCGTATCGGTTTGCCGGAACTCGATTTGTTGCCACTTGTATTCTTGAGTATCGAATACCCAGAGATCATTCAGATATCGTGTGGTTATGCCAGGATCGTAGAAACCGCCGAATAGGACGATATAGTGCTTCCACATAGCCATCCTAGACCATTGCGTGAGTTCAAGTGAAGAACGGTATTGGTAGGTATACACACCGATGCCCCGATCGAGCACTTGGTCTGATCTTAGTTTCGATTCGATCCCAAGAGTGCGTGGCGATGTCAAAGCACCAGAAGTCGCGATAGTGATGGAAGGAATTTTGGTGAAGCGATGAAAATTCGCCACCTGGTACGAGTTGGTCTGAGCACGTAGAATGGAAACAGGACCATGGTACACACCGAAAAGGAAGACTTTGCCTCCACCTACAGGAGATGACACCACAGCATGGGCAGATCGAGGACCCGGACAAGTAGGAGACACGAATTTCCGCCATTCATCCTAAAACTCTGATTAGATCCAAACCCACACCACGGAAATCTTTGGTCACATACCTTGTCTGGAGAGTACCTGAAGACATCGTTGTAGAAATACTGCGATCAGATGTCAGTCATCAGAAGGCGGCCTCGTCAATGACCTACAGCCTTGCCGTCTTCGCTGAAGAACTCGCCTCCGATGCACCATAGATGGTTTCCATTGGGGCAAGCAGTCAACGTCGCATTGGCTCTTCTACTCGGAGGTCCCTCAACTAGCTCCTCCGTGACAGTATGGGCGTCTTCCCACTCTTTTCGCATCTACTGAGAAGAAGCCATCCTGGATCAGCACTCGAAGTCTAGCTATCAAGATATCCGAACCTTTTCTAGGATTCCTTCCAAATCTTCATCATCGCTATCATCTTTGGACGATTTGGTTTTCTTCTTTTCCTTACGCTCGACCTTCTGTGCAGCTTTGGCCTTTTTGGCTGCCTTGGCAGAAGCTTTGGACACGGCGGCGGCGACAGAAGCCTTCTTTTTGGCCATTGTGCAGTGTGATGACTCCCGCGAAGGCGAGGATGCCAAATAAAGGAAAATAACGCGACGCGAACTTCAACCTGAACCATGTCAAAATTGAATCGGGTGCAATAACAACGACTGCTCGCGAAATTCTCCCTAGTCCCAATAACATTTCAAGAAGATGGGCCGCTAACCTGAGAAGGTCCTGACGCGGGCATGAGCCAAGAAAACTCGCTGGATGGCAATGGATGCCCGATGCCTGAATACAGCTGCCAGGGGACTCATGAAGGTGCGCTGTTTCGAAACTTTTCGTATAGTGACTCAAATCTAAGAAAATGCGTAGAGGAATCAGATCAATTGTCATAGCGTTGGGAGTACTTCAACCGACCGAAAACGCCGCTGCGAATAATTTGCGTACTATCCAAGCACCAGTCTAAGAACTCTATTCAGTATCCAGCGACCGAGCACAACGACCGAGCACTGTGAAATTCTTGGATCCTTCTTACTTCCGCATCTCTATATCAATGCAACCCCGGTAGCCTTGAGTCGCCAGATACCTCAGTCATGGCTCTGCGAACGACCTGGGTCTACATCTGCCTCACGGCTCGTTTTCTGGATGTCGCCTTTGCTGCCAACGACTGGTCCAAACCCTGTTTTCAAGGGGAGTGTGCTTACGACCTCCTTGACCACACTGGGACCTCCGGAATTCTGAAACTCGTAAGTATCTTGCCCCGTTAACTCTGTTGCATACGCTCATCATCCACCACGCACGTCTAGTCCGCATCTCCTAGAGCACTAACAGACGTCACTCCTGCAGCTGGCTGGGTGATCCTCGATTGCGATCCCGACACTTTGGATCAAGATGTGCGCCTCGTCTGCCAAGACGATCATCCCGAGTCAGGATGTCGCCATGTTTTCGACCACGGCGGACCCATCGACAAAGTTGTTCGTCTCCCTGAGAGCGTAAGACCGCATTGCTCCTTCATTTTATATCTACTTACTTCAATTTCGTCAGTGTGGCCATGGACCTTTCGCTAGGATCGCAAACATAGTGGTGGCAAAGGATCAGTCACTACCCACCCATGTACTGTCCAAAATCGTCAAGCGTGATGGTGTCATGCCACAGGTTCATACAATGACCATCGATGGTAACTTCGCCGATATTGATCAGCTCAAGTGAGCACACTCCATGTTACCTCTCGTGGCAGATTTTTTGATTCATGAACAGGACTGGTCCTATCAACATGACATTCGTTGGGGTGGGTGTTCTGGCATATGATCACCACATTTGCTTCATTTCTTTCAATTTAGGCTACGGTTCCTGGACTCGACCTCAATGAAGCCTTCGCAGATGGTGCCTGGGATGACATTGTTGGAGGGTTGGATGCGGCAAAGAAATGGGTGGCCACAGCTGTCAAGACAGTGGCCAAAGCCATAGCAGATGGTGCAAACATCATAACCGACGGACTCAAGGACCTGAGCGATCTGATCAAAGGTATCAATTTACCTGTGTCCTCTCATCTACGTTCGGTTCAAAGTAACCTGGATCATAGAAAAAAGCAAGTTCAATATCAAGCCCGAAGTCCGTTCGTCCAACGTCAGTCTAGAAACCTCACCTCTGGATTGGTCCCACCCTCTGAATCTGAAGCAATGTCCAACTGGAAAAGTCGGTGCGAAGCTCACGTGTAAAGGCTGGCTTCAGGCGAAGATTGGGATTGTTCTGGTCGGATCCCTCGTTCCTCCAGAAATAAAAGACTTAGCGACGTTTGGTGGTGAGTATGATGAATATTTCACCCCGATGAGTCCTAATCAACCCTTCACCTCCTCCTCTAGGCGTTGATGGCGAGTTCGATGCACTATTTAACCTGAACCTACTCCTAGAGGCATGTCTTCTGTACATGTTCCCCCTCAGCCCTCATTATAATTACGTAGGGCGGTTTCACTGTGAAGAAGAAAATCATTCAAGACCATGGCCTGCCCGGACTTACCATTCCCAAGTAACCTTTTGTTTCAGCATTCATTTACTATGTTCTGGTGAGATTGACCACCCACTACTCGCTTAGGATCATCACCGTCGGGCCATATGTCTCCGTTGACGGAAAGATTCAGGGCCATCTGAAGATTGATGTCAACCTTGACGTCCACCTCAACTATGTCATCAATAAGCTTCAGCTGTGGTACCCCAAAGGGGCCGCCGACAAGTATGCCCACCGAGATCCAGTTCAAAGCAAGCAGTCGGGTAACGCACTCCGTCAACGCAGTTGGCCAATAGTAACACCCTTCCCACAGAGCTTACAATGGAGGCGACCGCGTCGATCAAAGCTGAAGGTATGCAATCATCGAAACAGCATGCTTTCTGCTCTTTCAACCCGAATTTCTGTAGGCTTGATACAAGGAACCATCACACCCACGATTTATCTGGGCCTTACCATCGCGGGAGGTAGGGCGACCGCCAACATGCATGTTGGTGCGGATGCCTGGGTTCGCGCTTCCATCGCCAGTGTTGCAGAAGTTTCTGTCAGTAATAAACGGAGCCTCGACGCTCCCAGCCCCAAATCGCGCCAAACAGTGATAGCTGCTCGAAATGCCCGTCTTGATCAACGAGACGACGATGGCCTTGACGCGAGTTTCCATGGATGCCTTTGGTTACATGCGGGTTTGCACCTATTCGGCGCTGGGCACGGTAGTATTGGAAAATGGAGCGCGAAGGCGCAATTCACGATCTTCGACCGTTATTGGAAGCTCTACAAGGCAGGTCCTTTTCACCCTGCATGCTTCGCTTGCTGCTTAATCCACCATTTCAGAGATGCTGGGGTTTTGGTGGTGATGCTTCCAAACGTCCCAAATTTCAGAGGTACACACTTGCTCAAGTCGATCAGATGTCAAAGGCGAAAAAAGGATGTCCTACAAACAAGCCAAAGGGCAAAAAGGCGAAGGACACAGTCCCAGCGAAATCGTGAGTTGGACGCCGCGCATTGCGTATCACTCTGATACTCATGCTCTTTCCCAGATTGGACCAACCTGACAAGGGATCTGACTAAATTATCACTGTCTGCATGTGCCCCACTACCATCCCTGTGATATTGATGCCATCTCTTCGCAAACATCTTTCGTGGTCAAATAAAATACGGCCCAGCGAAAGCAAAGTCAGGATTGAACTCGTCCATGTCTTCGTCGCCATGCTGCAGGAAGTGCGAACCGCTGGTAGCGGAGGAACGTAAAGCCATATATAGCGACAACCTGACAGATCTGATTTTCAGTATGTGGGATAAAGAAGTAAACGAAACCGACTGACGTTGAGGGCTACGAAAGCCATGATAACGCCCAAGTCGATCCACCGATCAGAGTACTGGATATTGAAAGATCGAGACAGGAACTGATCCGTTGAACTGGTGGCACAGAATTGACAATTTTGCATGGCCTCGGGGTTGACGAGGTAACCCCCGGTATTATTGATGTACGTGCTCATATATTGGGTGCATGTTTGGCCTTCGGGTGGTTGAACTACAGCGAGCTCTAGCTCGCTACATACAATGGGTTGTCGTCCGATGGCTGCGGATGGATCTTGTGAGTCAAGGCCAACATGCATTCGGATCCTCATACCTTGACCAAGGAGACCTTCAACGACATACGTGAAGGGAGAGATGTGATACATCCATTTCCACCATCCAAGGAGGGCGAAGGGCTGGAGGACACCATTGCTAGAGAAACGTGTTAGAAGTTTGACGAGCTAGTAGTGGAAGGAGGGACCTACAAAATAAGAACGAAGGAATAAAATAAAGTAAACACGAGCCCTGCGATCTCCACACTGGAGGACATGGCTGCGGCAGCTTGAGCCAGGGAAGTATAATACAGCGGTAAGACCACGCAATATAAAAGAATCGTGTAACCGGCTCTGGAGGTGGGGAGGCCAATTGGCCAGTACCAACACATCAGGAAGACGAATGAAGAGAACATATTCCATGGAGTCTCCACGAGGAGTTGACTAGTGATCAAAGCCGACCAGGCGTACATTTGATTTGGCCTTTCTCTGAGTTGATAAAGGGTGCGCATGGATATGAAAAGTGATTGAAGTTGGAGACAGGCCGGCCCACAAATCATCAACGTCATGAACGTTGCCTAGAGTATATCCCCGATCAGGGACCGAAGGTAACACTCAACTAAAAATAAAAGGGCACTTACGAAAAGCTTGTTTTGAGTGTCTTGCTGACTGTTTCCCGCTTGGAAAAATGAGAAACCGATGAGCAAGCCACCTGCGCCGTTCATTATGAGCTTCGCCCACACATAGTTAGGGTCACGCCAGTAGTGTCGAGCCGTGCGCAAAATGAGTTGAGAGACTTGGTAGAACCATGGTGTGGCATACTGACTCTTTCCCGACGATGCTGACACCCCCGCTGAAGTAGATGCAGGACGGGCCAGTTCGTCACAGAGAAGAGAGTTCTCTGGAGAGTCCCTCCAAGTGCTCGCCCAGTCAGAGGTAGCATCAAGAGTACTTGGAGGGGAACGTAAAGAAGCAAACATGTATTCGGCTCTGCGAACGGGTTATCAGGGCGAACCCAGGAAGAGGACGGGTATGCCTTACGGGTTTTCCTTCGAGCCACAGGACTGGAGGTTATATCGCTCGAAGTATTTGATGACCTTGCGGGCTATTTTTCGTGTTCATTACCTTGTATAGTACGATAGCGATGAACGTTTGACTCACAATCTTGACCTATATCTCCGAAGTATGCTGTTTTCCCTCCCTTCTGGAGGAGGAGAACTTTGTCGAACGCCTATGTCGGGTGAGTAAGTGATGAAACGCAGCCACCACACATGTGCGCTTACCTGGAAGAGCTCTGCACTAGGCTACGATAACAGAGGGAGGCGGTTAATACTGGCTTGCGACGTAGATGATGCAACACAATATTACCTGATGTATACTAAGATATCCCATTAGAAGGTGTTTTGGGCGCAGATTCGAGGTTGACTTACGTGCAAATGATCGCCTGACCAGAGTTGGCGAGCCTACGCAGAAGCGACACAATGGCCCAAGCGCTTTGAGAGTCAAGTCCGGACGTGGGTTCGTCGAGAAAAAGGAGGTACGCTGGCTGGGTAAAGGTGGGTAAAGGTGAGGATCGCCCTGATTGAGGTTGGCTGACCTTTGCAGCTAATTCAACAGCAATGCTGACACGCTTGCGCAGTTCGAGATTGAGAGACCCTAGCACAGTGTTTTCGAAGTTTTTCAATTCACATAGTTGAAGGCAACGATCGACGCTATGCAGTTATTAGAAATGGTAGGACACGGACACACTGGACTTACTGCTCCTCCTTTTCGGCTTTGGAGACTAGGTACGGCTGTCGCATTTGAGCGGAGAAAAGAAGGGCTTCACGGACGGTTGCAGTTTCTAAATGTGTGTCGATTTGCTCGCAGTATCCACTGTTACAATGTTAGCCAATAAAGGAGAGGGTAAATCGACCTGACATTTGTCGGGGGAAATCAATAGGCAGAGGTGCGCCGCCGATTTGCTGTGAACCTTCGATGGTCCCAGTGGCATGTCGCCTCGCGAGTAGATTGAGCAGGGTGGTCTAGGACAAGTTGAAAGCGTGAGGCAAGGCTAGCAGGAAACGCGAGGGAAAGTTACCTTTCCAGCACCCGATTCTCCCATCAAAGCGGTCTTTCGACAGTATAAGTCAGAAATAATTAGGCGACGAGACGAAGAGCGAGCGTACCAGCCTCCCAGGACCAACATACCCAGAGATATCGTCGAGGAGTTTCTTTTCCTTACCGCCAGGAACGGGAACAGAGTACGAAACATGCTGAAAGGAAAATGTATGTTGTGCAGGGATTGCACTAGACTCGATTCCAACTTCCATGCTCTTCTCGGCTGTTGCAAGAACCTTCTCCTCATCATCCTTGGGCTTTCCTCTTAGGAGTCTCCTATAGGTCGGCGGAGGTACAAAGCGGGTGACAGTGAGCTCGTGATTGGAACGATTGTTAATTTGTGAGACGAGCAGAAGACCTGCGAGGGTACCGAAAGCAAAAGCAAGGATGATACCCAAGTTCTACAAAGTCTCAACTGAATGCACAGGAAATAATAATGGCAGGGTTAAACGTACCCTCCAAGTGTTTGAAAACATGAAGCTGTACGCCAACTCCAGATAGTCTCGCCCACGGACGGTTGGTTGACCTGAGGTAGCGCCTACAATGGTGCATACCTGATTAGCAAGTGTCACGTTCTCATAACCGGGCCCTTGAGGTACGAGGGACGTGCATAGTCCTTCAAGGGTTCGAAATTCGTTCGAGGTCAAGGCCTCAAACCCATACAGGAACGGCTACATAAGGGCGAAGAGAAAATCAGGCCAAGTTGACGATTGGGGAACATATAATAACGTACGTTGACGTATGCAAGCCAATGTAGAGCTCGAACCATCAAATCCCTTGGAATGTAATAACCTAGCGACAGTAAATGAGGGTGTAAGTTGCGTACGGAAATCATGTGCACACACCAGTGTACAACGAAGTCACCAAGAGTGTGACACCAGCCAATGAGCTTGCAGCATCTACGACGTCGATAAGCAGCAAGAAAAAGAAGACACTGAAACTTAAAGGTCAGGACATACCCTTTGACTGGAAAGCTGCTGCCAGAAATCGAAACCATATCTTCATCACAACGCCGACAAGGAAAACGAACACGAAAAATATACTGCCAAGGTACGTCAATAGTAAATCATGATCAAGAGAACAGACCAGCCGTACTCACAAAAACTGTCCGCCAGTGCGTTGCAAACCAGACAGGAAGTACAAAATGATGCAGAATAGGATCATCGTGACGAAATTCAACGGTAGATCAATCAGGGTGTATGACAACGCCTCGATCCAAGGATGATAGAGGGCTGCTTTCTTATGTTTGGCTACGATGGGTCGCTGAACATACAACAGAGGGATTTCGGTGAATGCCATCAGGGTCGCGAAGAACAGCGCGCTGAGAAAGTTAGCTACACGGCGAAGTAAAGTCGGGGCGGATAGCTTACAAGAAAAGGACACCTCCTCTCGAGAAGAAGGCGCTGGTCGTTTCCGGCATGTTCAAGAATACAGTGCCCATTATGATAGCTGAATTGATCGAACGTCAAAATCTCAGCAGTGTGGTCGCGAACGCGCACTTGCCTTGTAGCGCAAAGAAACTGTCGAAGATAGTCAGCCAAGGAAGTTGTAGATAAAAGGAGAGGCACCCACACTGCACCCAATACGACTGCAGATATATTTCCTTTGATTCTCTGGACTTGCCTCCGCATCAAAACGAAGAGTTGAAGTAGTAAAGGTGCGATAACGGCGGATCTCGAAGTCCTCGCGCCAAAGCGGGAACGACTCTCGGAAAGCGCGTTCTGAGAGAAAGTATGCTTTCGTTCAGGATCTCGAGCGAGCTGGTCACGATACTCAGTGACCTGAGCTTCATTATCCATTCCCAGCGGCGACGTCCGAAAAGTATCAGCGAATTCATCCGCGGTCGAAGGAAGGTCCTTCAAATTGGGCTTGGGAAGACGAGCCTTCGGGTCTGTTACGGACAGAAGGAAGTCAGGTGTCGTTTGTCGTGGTGCAGGATTATATCCCATGTCGATGAAGTACTGCAACGCGTCGAAGTCAGGATGGAGGGTACAGAAACTCGGACCAGCAAGAACGTACTTGACGAGCCTGGTTTGCAGGTCCAAAGTACGCCATCTTCCCTTCGTATAAGAGACAAACTTTGTCGAACTGGTCGTACAAAGCGTCTCCAGCTTGATATAGCGACACTACGGTGGTAAGCTTGAAGGCTTGCGTGATAACTCGCATGAGGTGAATGAGCTCGATGGCATTACTGGCATCAAGCCCGCGAGTTACGCTGTTAATCCAACAGATGAGAAACCAAAAGTTCAAACGAATGAATTGGCACTTACTTGTCCCAACAGCCAATGCACGGACGACCAGCCAAGAGCTCCGCCACCGATGTCCTACGCTTTTCCCCTCCTGAAATCCCCCTGATACTCGCATCCCCCACCAAAGTCTTCTTGGCATGTCCCAGCCCCAATGCCTCTGTCAAATAGTCGACTGCGAGATCAGCGTAGGCGTCTAGTGATAAACCGGCTGTGTTAGCCGGTGCTCGCAGTGTGGCTGAGAGACCGAGAGTCTCCTGAACAGTCAAAGTCGAAAAGTGCCTGTCTTCCTCGCCACAATACAGCACATCCCCTCGATAATGCTTGTCGAGTTCCTTCGACGTAAAACCATCGAACGACAATGCCCCTGCCACAGAGTGGAATTCTCCGTGATCGTTAGAAAGGGTCTTGAGCAGTGTCGTGCAACCAGCATTGGGACGACCCAAGACCACTGATTATCAAGGGACAGGGTCAGCACTGACGGAACCTCGGCAGGTAATATGAAATAAACCCCACAAAGCATTTCCCCGGGTTTCACTACCCCAGTAAAACCGGACAGGATGTCGCGAACTGGGGGGCGCAGGTAATCATTCAGCATCTCCGAGTAGTTGTGTGGGTGGAGGACGGTCGGTTGTGTTATGGACGTCCTACCGATGCCAGTTACGCGTAGCTGGGAGAACACAACTCCAAGTTGTCTATGAGAGATGTTTTCTTGGCCGAGGCTGCAAATCAAGAGCGTCATCGACCATCCGTAGTCGCATGATTGATAGAAGACGTACGCTTGCGATAGCTTCTCGACAATGTCGTCGGCTCGTAATTTCATCGGAACAGCATCAGGGCGGTTAGTACCAGAGAACGTCGGCAGTCCGTCAACCGTCGAATCGCCAGAGGTGGCTTTCACCTCAATTTCATGAATACTGCTTTTGCTCGTCGAAGGAGAGGGAGAGACGCCGTCCTGGCTTCTTCTTTGGGGTTGATCGTTGGACATGAGTGGGAGAACTGTGAGGGATCTAGGACTGGTGTGAGCAACTCTGCGAAGGAAAAGGGTTCATCCAGAAACACAACACACCAAGGATGGGATCTTGATCCAATTGGAGTCGAACGAAGTGGTCCGATACGGATTCGCCCAGACCAGGACTAGCAAGGATGGAGAAAGAAGGATGGGGCTTGAGCCTTGAGGAGAAGAGAGGGAAGGAGAAAAGCGCACCACGAACACGGAGAAAGTCGCCTTTATGAAAAATCGGGAGGTAGCGAGGAGAGTTGCTCGATCTGACTCCATGACATATCGTATTGTGATCAACTTGGATCGGAGAAATGAGCTAGAAAACCTTTTGGCGTTCACATGAAGGGTCCAAAGTCAAACCGAGTAAGTTGACGCGCCGAATGCATCCCGCTCGAAGGGAGCATTTGTGTCCCTGTACTAGCCAACCGAAAGATGTTGTGCTAGCTGCCTTGGGCATAGAGAACCTGCGCAGAACTTCCAGCACCAGGTTTCGCGATTTGCAAAGACTCTGGTGGTAAATGCTCGATCGAGAGCGAGCCTCTACCACGAGTAGGAAAGTTCCAAACGAAAAACGCCGTCATGACATATGACAGAAACTAACATTCCGTTCCTCGGAAAGCAAGCACCCTGGAGCAAATAGCCCCGATTGGATGCGGATACACCTGGATACACATTCCGAAAGCCTATAAATTGCTCCCGTTGGACTTTGCATGGACGCTGAGCGGAGGCAACTTCATCAAACACACATATGGCTTTACTTCGAAGTTCGCATCCGTCGAGCCCAGGTGATGTGCCGAACCGCAGCTTCGCGAAGCACCAAACTTTGTTTCGACTTGATAAGACTAGTCCGGATGGGCACACCATGGAACCGAGAAGGTTTAAACTTGGTTCAATCTAGGTACGATGGTGGAGTTGGATAGACCCACAAAGCAGGTAACGAGGACGTGCGCGGGGATACACGCGCGGCTGGAAGGGTCTCGTTCGTTTCGTGTGGTGTAAGTATTCGTTGGTGACTGATAGGAGCATGAGGGACATATACATCACGGCGCACCCTTGCACCAAGGCGATATCGGAGGTGGGGTTTCTTCGAAATTTTGGAGGCACATATATAGGGCTCCATTCGGCCCAGACGAGTATCCATGACTTTGCAGTACTGTTATTCGCGTCTATTCATTCTTTGGAGGATTCGAAAGTAAAAGATTGGCGAAGGTGGTGGTCGCGGTCGAAGAACTGACGAAGCCCGTGGACGAGCGCTTAGATGGCGCTTAGTCGTACGAGCCCATCTTCGTGCCTACAGAGTGCCAGCGAGCAAGTAACGAGTAATGTATTGGGCTATCGCTATAAGTCTTCGTGAATATCGTAGTAAAGGTACATTTCAGCTATTGATACAATTGGGGAGAGCATTGAACGTGTGAGCGGGACTCCTGCCGCATTTCTAGAGCATAATAATCATAAATATATATACTGTCCGTGAATGACCGTGTCAAGAGGTGAAAGAACGAAAGCGAGGAAGGAAGAACGCGTGGATGAGGGAATGTGGTGGTGAATGATGGAGTGTTCATCGTCTGAGGACGGCCCAGATGGCAAGGCCTCCAGCGAGCATGAGTGTGCAAAGCACTACGAGTGCGAAGAGGCATCTCTTCGCCCATTTGACTTCTGTGACGCGAATTTGCTGAACGATGGCTTCCCGTTCAGCTACGGTTTTGTCTGGCAACCAAGCCAGGTGCTCTGGGTCTTGAGTTGCTGGCGATTCTGGTGCACGCAGGTCCGAAATGAGGATGAGTGCGCCGAGAATCCAGAATGGTGGGAATACTAAGCGAAAAAACGATTAGGACACGCGTTTCGTAGGGGGAAGATGAGCAGAGTGTACTCACGAAATCCGAATTTGAAGAGGTACATGGCAAGAGTAACAGGCTCTTTGTGGCCTCTTTGAGAATATGACGGAAGCGGTAGTGCCTCGACGTCCTGGTACGATGGTAGTGCATCCCCGTTTGCAGTTGAAGAGGCCGATAGTCGGCGGTCGTGTCTGCTTGCTCGTGTACTTCCAAAGAAGTCATCGACTGGGTTTGTGGTCGAGGTGACGCGAGTGGTAGTAGGAAGTGGCAAAGCCACTGTTTGAGCAGCGAATGAAGTGGAGGAAGACATTGTTACGAGGCGAGGCAAACTTTAGATGTGAGGGCGGCGTGATAGGTAATCAATAAGGCCGGTGGAACTGTGGGCAGCTGGATGAGGTCCTCCATCGCAGGAAGCAGCAGGTTATATATCCCGCTCCGTTGGTGGATTGGTTGGAGTGCGGGGAAGAAATCCGTTGCTGTGGTAGCAGGGAAAATTGCTAAAGTCGGTAAGAGTGCGGCGTCGAAACGGCCACGGACCTACATGTGCAAAGAAAGCCAAATAACCAATCCCACAAGAAATTCCCTTTTTCAGGAATATCTCTGTCAATCACCGTCCGATCACTTTTTCCGATAAAGCAAGGATTGGTGAACCTTTCCGTAACTCATCAATCGGCGTAAGTTTGAGCTCGAACCAATCACTTTGGACGCTAAAAATTGCTTCAATAGTCAATTGACAATGAATTCACTGGTACTCATGATCAACTCGCAATGTCACCAACTCACCAAGACGAGACGTACAGGAGCACACTGACGTACAGTCTATGCTCATACCAAACGTCGAACCCTTCAAGTTCAAGCGGACGCTATCGAATTCCGTGAAGCAGTGCTATTTGCACAGCTGTGACATCATCCCCAGACCCCAGGGTTCGCGTCACCGACGTCCATAAAAATGCACACTTTTGACGACAATTTTCCCCATCGTCGCATCCGATCCCATACCCCTACGACAAACATGCCAACCACGGTCGATTCGTTCTCTCAGGTCACAAATATCCCTTCAGATGGATATTGCTTTGGCGATACACTATTTCCTGGTTGCGTCATGGCTGGGTGTCACGGAGAATACGACCAGTACAACGCAGATACTTGGGCCACACATGTCTTAGAGTGGTGCGTAGAGGAATTTGGGAACCAAGGACCAATAACAGCAGTGTCATACAGTGGTGATTCCTCAAACCAACGTTAGGGTATCCCTTCGTGTACTAACCTTCCATTGCTTTCTTACCAGCCATCAACTCCGGTCATACTGGCGGTCGCTGCTGGTTCGGATACGCATTCGGTGAGATCGCCACTATTGCGGATTTCGAAAAGGACGGCAATGTACAAGGTCTGAAAGTATTTACGTGAGTGTGGTCCACCCCAGACCGCGTCATGAATATTGACTTCGTGTGCAGACGTGCTTGAAATGATTTCGCAATTCCCCGATAGCTGATTATAAGAGCAATCTTCATTTCGTTTCCCTTTGTTGCTAAAAAATTCAGCCCATTCAACCTCTTGAAGCTGCCGAAACACGCGCGAGAGTGTGACTCATTGCAGATCTTAACATCTTCGCTGTAGCCCTCAGAAACCAAGAATGGGCAATTGACCTTCGTATAAGGCAGTGTATTAGCTCCCTGGTACGCCAACTGACGTCCGACCTCAGCATTTCGACAACGAGATTTACGCCAAAAAGCTGTGCATCCCTCAATATATAGTTCGCCATGGGTCTTGAATTCTCTCCATATATCCCAGTTATCTCAGCCGAAGCTACAATGTCTACCCCATACGTTCTAGTCGATGGGTTGGCTTCAGAAGGCTACATCATGGGAAGTACACTGTTTCCTCGTCGCGTCATCGCAGGTTGCAATGGAGAACTCGATCAATACGACGCGGACGCTTGGGCGGCCCATGTCATGGAATGGGCTACAAGTAAAGCTCCCCAAGGTCCGGTGACGGTCGTATGCTACAGCGGTACGTACGAACGCGCTTGAACACCGCAAATGCTTGCTGACTGACCGTTTGAAGCCATCAACTCAGGTCATACGGGTGGTCGCTTTTGGTTTGGCTTCGCCTTACGCGGGATTGCTGAGGCAAGCGATTTCAAACAATCTTCGTCAGGCCACTTCCAGGACCTCCGGGCTTATACGTGAGTCTCTTCATTAGCGTGATCGAGTCCTAACAATCCACCAGGCGCGCGTCATGGATCACATCCGCAATATTATCAATGACTAGACGACGTGTTTGATAGTTTGGATATACAACCCAGAACACTGTCCATGATATAGACTCTATGGACGCACTCTCTCCGACCTGGTGATCAATCAAAGTCTTCAAGAAGCACGACTAAGCACCTAGTCAGCATCACGAAGTCGTCAGGATAAAGCCATACTCACGTAAATGCTCTCAGTTCCCTAACATCATCATCTTTCTCGTTGAAATCGTCCGCAGTGGCGATCCGAGCGAATGCATATCCAAACCAGAAGCGACCTCCCGTGTCGCCTGAGTTCGTAGCTGGAAGGCGACGTGACTTAGTATACATGAAAGAAAAGGAGACAAGTTAGTTTTCTTAATCACCACTGTACGACACCGCCGTTATGGACCCGAGATCGCCAAATTCCTCCTGGCACCACTCTAAGACATATGTAGCCCAAGTATCAGCGTTGTACTCGTCGTACTCTCCGTGACACCCTGCGATAACACAACCAGGGTAAATCGTAGAACCGAAGCAATATCCTTCTGAAGGGACATCGGTGATCTGAGAGAAGGAGTCGATCACTGGAGGCATGTTCGTTGGGCAGAGAAATCCAACAAAAGCCAAAAAAGCGTCGTCTTATATACGGTTCGATGTGACTCGGTCTCTAGGGTCTGGAAGTTCTGATGTCAGAGCTTGTAATGATCAGAAACGCACCGCTTCGCGGAATTCGATATCGTCCGTCTTAAGGGTTCTCTAAATACCGGAATCACCCTTTGAGCCCCTGTCTAGGTATTGAAACGGCCCTCGGTGGCTAGTGTTGCGAGAAAAACTTCCCGCCCTGTAAGATACTGGGTAATATACCCCCTGAGTACGAGGCCGAGGTTCAGAACCAGTTAATTACCAGTAAAATTGAGCCCCTATCAGCACGTGACGCCCTCGATTTTTTGGGTCCCTGACGGGCACAGGGATCCCCTGGCAGAGGGTCTTGGGAGAACTTCACCCCAACGGCTGCTTTGGGTTCAACGAACACGTTCGTAGGAGCTGTTTAGACCTCCATGGGAGCTTTTCCGCTGACCTCAAACATCATAACGACACGTTCATGGAGGATACAGCTTTGCTGAAGCTTCAGCAACTTCTCCTCTTGACCAAATCTGAATCTACGATCTGTTGAGCGCCTTTCTGTCAGACTAGGGCGCTAGACCGCGAGGGGCTGTTCGTACTCCTTCCTATATCAGTGACGCATAAGTATCTGTGCAAGGCGGGCCTGGCTAGGAGTCTCGATCACATCAGCTTCACAGCTTCACGAAGTACCAGGTGCTGTACATAACCTGTGACCATGACATATGTGTTGTGGCAAAAAAGGACGAACACTCAGTAGTACTCAAACCTTGACGTCAGAGCCATCTTCCGAAGCAGTGTAGTTTGGGCACTCTCGAGCGCCACCCAGTGGGAAACTTGCACCTTCACAGTTGTAATCGCGCCCAAATGCCAAAGAAACTCCTGACACATGTACTCAGAGTCGACACGAAGGCGGTTTACAAACTTCCAGTGGAAATTCTTGATAGACATTCGAGAGGATGTGTCCCTTACTCTTGCCTTACTTGCCTTCGAGCTGATGTGAAGTTGTAACGGATATGGACCGTTACAGCCAGGTATGTCCGGCCCGAGACGTGATTCACCCCGAGGCTTGTATCTGTAAGATGAGTGGTACAGGTTAGTCCAGTGGTCACGGAGTTTACAGACTCTACAGTGATGATCAGGGCCCTCGAAGGAAGCCATATGCCCTCTCCGTTTTCATGAAGTTTTCATGGGAGACACACATCAATGACGGCATAGAACACTGCTTCCCCTGGCAGCTGAGGCACTGAGGTGACGTCGTGTAGAAAGGCGCTTCAACGACGAGCACAGGAACACCTTAAACAAGAGTTAGTTCATACTATAAGGCATCATAACTAATGATGAGGCCTCGTATCTCCGCACCCACCGGGCGAATGCTAATTGTGTGCCATGGAGCCCGAACTAAACTTAGGCCATACTCGACATGCCTTCAGTTACTTATAAGACTCGGAGATGCTTTGTCGTTTGTATCAAAATCCCCACCAACGAACCGAAATACTTGTCAGCAATGTCTACCACGTACAAATCAATTGAGGACCTACCTTCCGAGGGCTACACCGCTAGTCCCGACCTATTCCCTGGTCGTGTCATCGCAGGGTGTCACGGGGACCTCGACAAATACGATGCAGACACTTGGACCGCTCACGTCATACAATGGTGCACCAGCACGTTCCCAAAAGGAGCGATGACGGCCACAGCATTCAGTGGTCAGTCACGGTGACCTGCCATATCCTTTCCACATACCGTTATCTGATGTTTTTCATTTGAAAGCCGTGAACTCAGGTAGTACTGTCGGCCGAGCTTGGTTTGGTTATGTTTTTCATCGTGTCGCGACCGCCGATGATTTCAAGAAATCATCATCAGGCGATGTCAAGGACCTTTATGCCTTTACGTGAGTTCAGTTTTATAGGTGACACCATGGGTTGAGTGCTAAGATACACGCACGTGTGACGCTTTAGACGTGCATCTTGAAAAAGTGATGTAAAACCAGAGTTTGCCATCCCTCAGCCCCAGAGGCCAGGCCTACTTGTAATCTATGTAATCATATACAGATGTCCATGTCAGATGGGTACTGAAGATATACACGAAATTCACAAACCTGTCACACTCCCCCCAATCAACTGAATGAAACGACCGTCCCAAGCCAAAGGTGCGCGTTGCAAAGTTACGAAGGGGTCCATAGGGGTAAATTTTCATCAAGGTGATTTCGAGAGCTGAGAGTACTCTACATTGAGTTTGATACCTAAGGCCTAATGTTTGACTGATTAAGAGAGCCGTAGGGCGAGCGAGACACGATTCTAATCAATTGACAATCCCGAGAGGATAGCCTTCGACTCCGCAGACCTTGGGGTGATCGAACACTGGAAAGGCAAAGGTTGACTGTTTCGGATGTTAGAACCATCATACTCCGTCGAATGAATGTAAGACACACGTTATCAGCCCGGTAGAACTGTACTTCTCCTCAACGACGACGTCGTTCCCAAAGATATCTTCGGCCTTCGCCACGTCGAAGACGCTGAGAATGTTCGCTACAGCAAGGAAGATAGTAGCTTCCGCCATATACCTCCCTGGGCATATCCTGATTATCCGGGGTCAGTTGCATGAATTTGCACCGCAGCACGGTCTCGATGCGACGAGACTACTGGGAGCGAACGCACCTCCGGCCAAACCCAAACACGAAGGACGAGTCAAGATCAGAGAGGGACCCATCTGCTTTCAGGAACCGTTCGGGGATAAAGGTATTTGGGTCGTGGAACATCCGTTCATCTCTTGATATCGCCCTGGAGAAATATGAAATGACGGCAGGAAAGAAGGTGCGGAGAAGGGTGACATGAGCGATCGATGAAAACCTTAGGGCGCATGGTTGGGGATAACTCACCAGATGTTGCTCAATACCGCTGTATCTGCGGATAGTTTAGCCTGAGATTCCCATCGGGCCATAGAAGGCTATAGGTAATTTTAAACACGGAGAACATACCTTTCGGGATGTAATAACCATTGTATTCATCATCGTTGACAACGGAATGAGAGACACCTATAAGCGGAAAAGATTCTTGAGCGTTCGTCCTTATGGTGTGGATGAGATAGCGGTAGTAATACCCAGTGGAACAGAAGGATGCCAGCGAAGGATTTCCCTACACACAGCGTTTATGTAGGGTAGCGATGCTTGGTCTTGGAAGACCGGTAGTCGGCCTGGACCGATAACAGTATCGAGCTCCTGTTGTGCACGTTTCTGGACCTCTGGATAGAGGACCATAGCAAGGAAGAAAGAAGTTAGCGGTGATTCAACCTGGTAAGGGGATATTGTCAACGGCCAGAACACGAAAGCGCCACTAAGGGAGCTACGCATACCGTATGAATACCGCCTAGAAGCGAGGGAGTGAGCAGTGGTCAGTCTGGGCGGGCGTTGGACCTACCGGCAAACGCTGTCGCAGTCAATGCCTTTATGTCTGATTCGTCAACGGTATCTTCCTCTTTGGGCTCTGATGACTCAAGTAACTCAGTAGCTAAGCAGGGTGCCATAGATTCTGAAGCCTGCAACAGTCTCAGACTTGTAGTAACAACGGACGAAACTGTCAAGTACTCACCATGCTCTGTTTCACTAAATCAACCGGAATATTCTGTAGAGTAGAAGTGACTTTCTGCGTTTCAATGGCGAGCTTCTTGAACCCCCCTCCGGGGAACCACGATGGGATATATTTCACTGGTGATTGGGGACTTGAATACGACAAACTATCGAAGAAACAAGAGTGACTTACACGAAGGGAAAGCAAACAACGCTTGTGCACCGAATAGAACTTCCTCTGAGAGCGTATCGACGGCATCACAGGCGAGCTTGACAAGATACTTGTTCTTCTGCATGATATCGTTGCCACAGACGGCGTGCATGATGATAGAAGCGGCATAGCTAAGTACCATAAGCGGTTGCAAGTGATGGAGCGACGAAATATTTGACGTACTTCCTCGCGTGATGTGCGAATTGATGAGGAGAGTCCATGAGGGCTCGGAGGAAATGTTGCACTTGCGTCTCTTGTATGGGCTTAATGGCGAGGGGGCTGTGGGGGCCGAAAAACCTTTGAAAGACTTTACGATGCCTCTTCCATCGAGGGTCATCATGATGCATAAAAGCGAGATTGAAACCCCAGCCTAAAATGTTTGATTAAGGACCGATCCAGAGGGAGGGATCGACAACGTACCCATCATGGTGAGCATGGTGAGCTCAGGTCTATCCGAGTAGAGGCGCGATCGCTTTTCGAACAGGTCGTTGGCGATGGACAGGGAGTTGACTAGGACGACATGCCGACCGAAAATGGTCACATGGACGATGTCACCTTGAGAGTAAATAGATCAGTAATCGAAGATGGGGTGGGCACAAAAGCGAATACCAACCATATTTTTTCGCCCACTGGAAGACAGTCACCCAAGGAGTCTCCCTGCTAAAGTTGTGTATGTTTCCAATGAATGGGAGAGGAATCGGTCCAGGAGGGTACCGCGAAGTCGCCCATTTGTGTAAAAAGAGTACAAGGAGGAGACCTGCGATGACCAAGTAATAAGGAAAGTTGTAAGACATACTGCCTGCGCGCACTTCATGATTCCTGCTTGGAGGGCACTTATACCTTTAGAACAAACCAATCAAAACTCAAAAGGGAAGAGAAAACTCAAATCCCATTCGAAGATGTAATTTTCCGCCGATGAACAAGGAAGGAGATAACGATGGCCTAATGGATTTCTGGCATGGAATATATGGGTCAAACCACGTAGGTGTATTCTAGCTCTCCAAGTGATGAGTCTCGAGTATGAGATGTCATTGTTGGTGGGTAGACGGAACTCGCGGTGGTGTCAGTAAACGCAGCATATTGATCTGACCCGGCGTGTACTTACACATCGAGGCAGAGCATGACACTTTCAGTGTAGTTTACAACGGAGAACGAACCTTTTTCAGGTGGATTATCACCGTCATCGCCATTATTGCTGGTTAGACTCGGTCCTAGTACTTGGATATCCACCTGTGTCATGCTTGTAATGGTCTAGCTCTGGTCGGTCAAGTAAACTAGGCTCGTGACCATCCTGTCTATGATATTGTCGATAGACAGGCTGGTCGATCTGAGTTTAAACCTGGCGTACAAGCTGAACTGTCAAAATCCGTCAAAATCTGTCAAATTACCACGTTTTCGGATTACAAACACGACGAAGTGTTCTGGGAAGTACCAAGTTTCTTACATGTTGTCTTTGAGTCGCCTGGCGCAGTGGAAGACCGAAATCGAGAGATTCAACCCCCTGGGAGTACCATTTGAGCCACAAGCGAAATTTCAGACACCATTGGGGTTTACGAGAGGAGAACAAGAGGAAAAATCCCATTGGAAAGGTCAAGCATCCCACCTGCGGCCTTGATTACTCTTCGCATTTCGCTGTGTAGGTGCTGCGTACATAATCACAAAACGTGGCAATCTGTCGGATTTTTGACAGATTTTTGACAGTCCAGCTTGTCTACTCGGTTTAAACTCAGATCCACCAGGCCGTCTATCGACGGTCTCCTTTTCAAGCGACGACCTCATAGCGGTCTGGTCACGAGGCTACAAGTAAACGGACTTACGAACATGTCATATTGACGGAGACTCGTGGATAATTGAAATGAAGACCATCGCAACGCTGTGAGGTACCGAACGGCGCACTCACGAAGTCGAAACCTTGATCGCATTGGCTTGAAGAACTGTGGTGAGTTTCTGACAGCGGCGTACTCCACTATCACGGAAGATACTGCGATGACCAAACTTCGATGTTTGGACATTGAATATAGCTCATCGTGCCAATGTGGAGTGTCTTCTCGGTGTGCGCCGCCCGGCCCTACGCCTGCGATTGAACTTCGTGGTGTACCCCTAAAGGAAAGAAGCTTGAACTCTTCGAATCCCCAACAAGGGTTCCTCTCGTCTAGACTCACCACAACGGATGTTTTGCGTGCATGAACTTTGCAGCGCCATCTCTGCCTTGCCTGTTCGGTTGAAAAAGTACTGCACACTGCTAGTATGGGAACGCCCAAGCGAATACGACTTCTTGGAATGTCCCACTACTTTTGGAGGCTAGGCGTGCGCAATGTCGGCGTCAGGCCAATACAGACAAGATCTTGAAGACCTCAGGCAGGCTTCACAGAATATATAATTTGCGTCAACTTGTTAATTGCGGGCATTTGTTTATCTAAGGCACCGTGTCTAATCCGGTCGTTGGCGGGCCTGAAAAGGTGTCGGCCACACAGAAACGCTTGGTGAGCCTCTCCATTCGCAGAGTCGAGTCAATCACTTCATCACTCACAGAACAGTTTTGTTTTGATCTTTCGTGTTGACAGACTGGAACAACGAAGGTTGTGAATTCATCACAACTTGCCTGCTTTTCTCACGTCGACGCGAACAGTCCGCAAGGGTCCAATCAGGGCCGAGTGATAAATCAATCCCCTGGAAAAACATGGCCAAGAAAACAACGCGGTTTTCTTTTCGCCTCTTCCCCCTTCTGCCTGCAAGAAACGCTAGTGATTTGTGCTCTTGAGCGCAATCACACCTTCCACTCTTTTCAGAGGAACCTCACGTCTTAATAACTCACATTCGTTTTATTACACCTTCGGCCTGCTGCTATGTTCAAGTCCCTTCTTTTCATCACATTCCTTTCTGGGCTTGCGACAGCCTCTCTTCTGTCCCACACATTCGCGAACCGGGGGATCAGCCTACACCCCCCGTTTGGCCACGCCCAGTCTGAATATAGCACATCTCACAAGCATCTACCACTCGGACGCCGGACACGAAGACACCCAGCGCCGGAGTCCTGGTCGAATGCGAAACGATTAGCTGAGGGATTCGCACCAAAGCCCCCAGTCCGGAGAAGTAAGGCTTGCCCCTCCTCATGACGATGATGTGCATGTTTATTGTTATATCATAGCTGCTGCTCGAGGGTTGGCTAGCCCTTCGCCATCTCCGTCGCCTTCTCCAACAATCTCACAACCACCTACATCGAATACCCCTTCTTCTTCCCCATCGGACACTCCAACTTCTTCTTCCTCTCAACCTTCAGCCACACCTGACCCCGTCTTGTGCGTTAACCAATAGTTATCATGAAGTGATCGCTGATGACATTTAAATGCAGCACTCAAGGCCATCTGGCATGCACTAACTTGGATACTGGAGTTTTCGCTGGATATGTCTCCCGAAATCTCAACAGCTACGGCGAATACATGCTCACTGAGTCGTCAGCCAATCGTATTCAAATTGAGATTGATCTCGACGCTGCACAAGCTGGACCGGTAGACATAACTCTCATCGTGCGTGCACTTGTTTCGTAGACCTCATCCAAGTCTTGCCTGACCATCAAATTTCGACAGAACGGATCTACCCTTCCCACTTATCCATTCCTTGGTGCAATCTCCGGTTTCGCCAACGCTGATTACAACTTGGGGCCAGGTTCTTACCAGTACGTACCCCTCCCCTTTCGTCCTTTCTCTCCCGTCCCTCACCTTTTCGTAGCTACGCTTACCTGGGTGGTGTTACCCAGAGTGCTCCCGGAGCCCCTGCCGTGGAGCAAGATAATTCCTTCACAGCTGCGACAGGTAGCACTGTGGGTACCGAGAGTGCCATCGTACGTGTCGCGCCTTTGTTTCTATCCAAGGCCTCCGAGACTTAGATTATCTTTCAATCCCTCAGTGGCGCTACAATCCTGTGACCCAGGAAGTGACTCCAACATGGGTGAATGTTGATGGTTCTCTGCCTTCTGTATCCCTCTTCTATGATTCTGGTTCAGGTGCGTCTCTTCCTCGCCGATCCGATTGCTGTTTTTCATTGAGGATGTACTGTTTGCTACTTATAGAAGCCTTCGTCATCACCGCCGACCGTGCTGAATTCGAAAATGTCTTCGGCAACACTGGCACTCTCTACGAATGCGTCAGTCCACTGCCTTTTGTCTCAAGTTGTTAAACTTATGCTATCCTCTCAGGCTCTCTCATTCGAGGCGGCGACGCTTCTTTATTAGTTTTATTGCTCACTTTTCACTTATTAAGACAAACGGACATTCTGATGATACGCTTTGAACGTTGAACATTTATTATTATGTTATACCCTTAGTTGTATGGTTTCCCCCATGACTGTGTTTCTGTTCATACGTACAACCCTTTCGGTGACTTTCGACATTTACTTTTGGTGGATTATTGGGCGATTCAAGCTAATACACGCTCTTGAAACAGGTTCTCGTCCTGGTACCATGCTCACTCTCCGACTTTGTCATTAATCTCCTATGTCGGCGATTAGGAGCTGATCGATTTTGCGCTGATTAGATTGGAATCGATTAGATTGTGCTCGAATCGCGTCGAAGCCTCCAGAATTCCATCGAAAACAAGCCCAAATCAGATTTATGTAGTTGTAGTTTTTTGAACGCGATCTTTCAAGCTTTGCCTTTCAACTTTCACGGACTAGACTTTTTTTCTTACCCTACTACCCTCTAAATCATCATGGCCGTCGTCGGCGTAGATTTTGGTACATTGCACAGCAAGGTATGTCGTCGAGGTCCTCGCCCCCAACGTACTCACTGACATTTGGCTCTTAGATTGGTGTTGCCCGACACCGCGGTATCGATATCATCACCAACGAGGTATCAAATCGTGCTACACCGTGAGCTAGAATTTATTTTTTCTTCCATCGTAAGGATGTTGATGCATTACCGTTTAGATCTCTTGTTGCCTTTGGGCCCAAACAGAGAGCCATCGGAGAGTCGGCAAAGACACAAGAAACATCTAACTTCAAAAACACCATCGGATCCCTGAAAAGACTTATCGGACGGTCACTGAACGACCCCGATGTTGAGTTGGAGAAGAAGTTTTTGAACGCCAAATTGATAGATCTCAATGGGCAGGTTGGGACGCAGGTGAGCAGCGCGAAAACATTTTTGGGTGTATATTTTTGAGACTGATGGGACATCTCTTAGGTGAATTATGTGGGGGAACAGCAGACGTTCTCAGCCACTCAATTGGTCGGAATGTACTTGGGCAAGCTACGCGATATCGCTTCAGCCGAGCTCAAAGTCGGTGTTAACGACATTGTCATCGCCATCCCGGGATGGTTCACCGATATCCAACGTCGCGCACTTCTTGATGCCGCCGCGATTGCCAACTTGAACGTCCTCCGCCTCATCAACGACTCAACAGCGACCGCCCTCGGTTACGGTATCACGAAATCCGACCTCCCAGAGTCCGACAATCCCAAACACGTCTGCTTCGTCGATGTTGGACATTCAAGTTTATCGGTCACAATTGTTGCTTTTTCGAAAGGACAGCTCATCGTCAAATCCTCCGCGTACGATCGCCACCTTGGTGGTCGCGACATCGATTTCGCCCTTGTGCGCCACTTCGCCGAGGAATTCAAGACCAAGTACAAGATTGATGTCCTTTCAAATCCAAAAGCCACCTTCCGTCTCGCTGCTGGCTGTGAGAAGCTCAAGAAGATCCTATCAGCGAACGCTGAGGCTCCTCTCAATGTTGAGTCAATTATGAACGACATCGACGCCTCATCGAAGTTGACGAGGGAGGAGATGGAGGGTTTGATTGGAGAAGTGCTCAGCCGCATCGTTGGCCCTATCCAACAGGCTATCCAGGATTCCGAATTGACCTTGGATCAGATTGATTCAGTCGAACTCATCGGTGGATCAACTCGTGTGCCCGCTGTCCGAGCGCGTATCCAAGAAGCGTTCCCCGGCAAGGTGCTCTCGACCACCCTCAACCAAGATGAAGCTATCGCTCGTGGTGCTACATTCGCCTGTGCCATGCTTTCTCCCGTCTTCCGTGTCCGGGACTTCCACGTCCATGATACCACCCACTACCCCATCAAGGTCCAATGGGAACCCATCCCCACCGACCCCGACGATGACACTGAGCTCGTTGTCTACCCCAAGGGCAACGGTATTCCTTCCACGAAGGTCCTCACTTTCTACCGCAAGGACGCCTTCGATATTGAGGCTCGTTACGCTGAGCCTGAAAAACTTCCTGGTGGTGTTAACCCTTGGATCGCTCGCTTCAGCGCCAAGGAGGTACCAGCGGACCCCAAGGGTGATGTCACTTGCGTGAAGCTCAAGACGAAACTGAACCTCCATGGTATTATGTCGTTCGAGACTGCGTATGTTGAGGAGGTCGAGGAAAAGGAGGAACCCCAGCCAATGGAAGTCGATGCCCCCGCCGATGGTGCCCCTCCCGTACCCCCCAAGAAAAAGAAGATTGTCAAGAAGAAGGAGATTAAGTTCGTCACTGGTGCATCCAGTCTCGACAAGTCGATCTTGGAACAGTGGAAGGAGGCTGAGGCACAAATGCACGCTGCCGACAAGCTTGTGCAAGATACTGAGGTACGTTCCGTAGTTTCGCCATGTTCAGGCGTTTGCTGACGCGACCCGCCTGGTATAGGATCGCAAGAACGCTCTTGAAGAATACGTCTACGATATGCGTGGCAAGCTTGACGACCGCTATGCTTCATACCACCGATCGGACGAGAAGTCCAAACTCCTCGCGGCTCTCCAAGAGGCTGAGGATTGGCTTTACAGCGAAGAAGGTGAAGACGCTACCAAGACCGCATACGTTACTAGACTCGACGCCCTCAAGCTTTTGGGTGACCCCATCTCCAACCGTTACCGCCAAAACGAAGACCGACCAAAAGCTATCTCTCAACTCCGTGAGACCCTCAACCTGTACATGTCGCAGGCGACATCCGGCGACGACAAATACAGCCACATCGATGAGAAGGACAAGCAGAGCGTCATCGAGAAGGTTGCTACTGTTCAGAAGTGGCTTGATGACAACGTCGCCCGCCAAGCTGAGAAGCCGAAGAACGCTGATCCCACTCTCACGACCGAGGAGATCTCGAAGAAGAGAGATGATGTTATCTACTTCGCCACTCCCATAATGACAAAACCCAAGCCTAAGGTGGTACCCACCCCAGGTTCGGACACACCGAAGAACGGTACGGAGACTCCTAAGGAGGCTCCAGAACCCTCCAAGGGAGATGGCCCTACGAACATGGATGTTGATTAGATGTTTTCTTTGCTATGAACCCACCACGCACTTCCTTACATCCGTGTCATCTTTGCATGTCTTCAAGCGGTTTCCCTTTTGTGTTGTATAAATTTTGACGAGGCAGACGCGATTAATGATCCTACCATGTTCCGTGTATCCAAGCATCACCCTGTAGGCTAGAATTACCATATAATCCAAGAATGTCATATGTTCAAATCTTCGTGCTTCTAGGGGACGATGGGCGATCTAGGGCGGTAAGTGATCTGATATTTCATGCTTTCAGAATTGGTGATACAAAAGGACATCTTAATTTTGAGTCAAAGGATTGATATTGGCATCACTTCCTTCGCCAGTAGCAGGCGGTGGTGGGCCGGGGTCCAAGGAGATGGGTTCCGTCTGGCTGAGGAGGCTGTAGGGGGGATTAATTCGCCACGAGAGTTTGGTTGAAGAGAGGAACAGCTCACTTCGCTATAGCAGCCTCGTCAACGGGTGGGGGAGCCCCTGTGCCGATTATGACTCTCTTTCCTGTGGAAGGGACACCATCATCGCTGACGACGAAGATAAACCCAGGTCCAGGAGAGAAGAGTCGTGGGTTTGGCGGACTCGTGACGCGAAGAGTTTTCTTGTCTCGGGAAAGAGTGGCTCCAAGTTGGACAAGTTTCTGGTCCATATGAACTCCGTGCGTTGCAAAGCCCAAATCCATCAAAACGACTATCATAAATATAAGCAGCGCGTCGATTGGAAAGGGTTGGGACGTACCAGTAGCTCCGCGGGCAGAAGATGGTAGATCGACATTGAGCGTGAACTGCTTGCCAAAGTCCACCGTGGCCGGGAGACCAGTGAAGCTTGGCCGAGCTTGGGCCATATAGGGAGGGGACAAGAATTCCATTCTTTGAGCTGATCAATATTTACCCCTTCAACCAGTGTATCGATATACCTGTATTCTGTACCGAATGTTACCGTGGATACGTTGAGGTTGGGATTGGATCCAGCTATCGGGAAAATGAGCATATATCATACGGGGGAGTGAATGAGGTGGAACCTAATAGAATGCTTCCGTCTGGAACGAGCGAAGCAGTGGAGTGGTACATCCGCGGGATCTCAGAAGCAGGAATACCCGCAGACGAAAACCTTTGATTGGGACGTGCATTAGGGTCATAGACAACGGCTGTCAATGCCGGGTGGTCAGCATCACTCGAACCGATGGTTTCGTTGAACTGTGGGCATTCAATTAGTCAATTCGTCAAGATAATGATAATGGATGGGTGACTTACATGATCATATCCGGCAGCACCAGTTCCTGCACCATTGACGAGAGCAACTCGACCGTCTGGTAGAAGGATGAGTTCAACCATAATTCGCGGAGATGGCATCTGTTCGACTTTCCAACCAGCCCTGATGCCAGCCTCAGTCAGTACCAATCGAGCACACTGGGCAGAAGCTGGTTCCTCGAGAGAGATAAAGATAGGGTCGAGTTTGTCGTCAACAAGAGAGCCGCCACAAATCAGAATCTCTGGGGTGAAGTTGTTTGCCTCCGTCAAAGGAAGAAGAACGGCAGATCCAGAGAAAGGCGAGCTAAACCTGACTCCGTTGGGGAAGTTTGGAAGTCTGCGCTCCGTGTTCGTTTTCCAGTCGAAGATCATTGCTTGTTGATTGGCGGAAACAAACAATGTCCCATCGGGGAGGGTGTGGACGTTAGGGAAGTGGTTGCTGTTGAGAGAGTCCACCATAAACTGATTGTGTATTTGAAGACCGTTGGCCCCTCGGTGAATGATCAGAGGCGCAAAAAAGGAAGTACGCATGCAAGGACAAACCGTGGATATTTTTGGGAGGGAAGAATTCGAAGGTGGGGTTATGTATACGCTCGTTATTGGCAAAATTGCCAGTCGTTGATCCTCTAGAAGGCACATTATGGTCAAAAGGCGGACAAAATGAATCGACATTCAAGATACTGACCCCAGGATGAAGACAGACCCGTCTTCCAACCTCGCCTGTGAAGGTAAGCTGGAAATCACATCGAGACTGGACTGAAAGCTTACCGAAGAAGCGTACCATCGTTTCGAAGTCAATCGAAGCTGAGGGCTTTCAATGATATCGCAGCTGGCATCGTCGCAGGGAGTGAACAAGCGAACACTCTGAAGACCGCTCGGGCCTGAGTCTCCGTTATGATACAGTAGTAAGGTCAACGAAGATTAACTGACCAACGCCATTCTGCCCAATGTCGACAAAAGGATTGCCAGCGGAATGCACAAAAGTGCCATTACTGAGGAAACTTCCCGTCGCACACCAGGTATTAGTGATGGCGTTCAGAGGCCGAACAGTCCTGGATGGGATGTCAATTTCCGCAGTCCAAGCTGAGTGGCCGTTGATCTGGAGCGCATTGCTTTCACTGTGGAAGGTCATCGTCAATGTCAATGTATCAGCATATAGCAAGAAGGACGCACACTTTGTCAAAGATGATGGCTTTGGTCTCTGTAACAACTGCTAGTTGCATGGCACTGACACCAGATGTTCTGACGGAGAGATGAGCTCAATGTTCATGCCCGAGATAAATGGGCACACCCTTCTTGAACGATGGACCATTGTCCACTTATGAAAGGGGTTGCGACGACAGGCTCTGCATCTACGAAGAGAGCGGCAAGCAATGGTATGAAGAGAACAAGCATCGTTCTTCGTGAGGGAGCTTGCTAAGCCTAGTGGCTCGGGCACCCATTCGATGGCTTTATACCTGCACCATTGAGCTGAAATACGCACCCGTCACACGGTTGCAACGGGAGCCGTAGAGTTGGCCGAGCGTAAAGATGGCACGACCACGTAAAGATGGAGCAATGGGATGCATATTGTACCCATGGACAGGGTCCAACCATGGAGGTGTGACTCTTGCATGAAGCTACCGCCCCATTTCGCGATCTAAGTATGCCATCCGTGAGTTGATTTGAGGTACGTGATCGCTTTGTGTGTCTGTTCCGAGATGCAGCACCCCACCGGCTACTGCTCAACCGACTGATCAAGGCCCTCCAGAAGAAAACATGAGAACGACAGGGCCGTCAGGTGAGATGTAGTTAGAGGCTAAAATGACTCTCACTACGAAAGGGACTCAGATTGGATGGGGAGAAGTTATTGGAGTAGTTCGCACCTTCGGATCATCGTGGGCCTGCGGCTCGTCGAGTGGCAAAGTCTCGCCACATCGAGTCACATATTCTGGTGGGCTCAATATAATTCAGATGGTCGACCGCCCGCGTCCTGACTGTGCCAAGCAAGTTTTCGATGTGTGTGAGATGGGCGTTGGAGACATCTCAGAGGTCCCAGTTTCAGAATTAAAGAATCCCATGCCGTTTGCATCAGCTGAGCATCCGAGTTCCCAAGCCTGACGGGCAACGTTGTCTATTTCCTACCAATTTGATACACCAATGAAACTCCTTCACGCAATGAAACACAAGTCGCAATGAAAGGAGCATCATTTCTGGGCTTGGAGTATTTTTGTGTAGACTGACACCGACAAATTGGAAGTTGAGCCAGGGCTTTAAAAGCAGTAATGTAGCTCCAGAAGGGAGTTTGGGAGAGCCATAGAGTATGGTCATTGATATTGAGGTCGGTCCGTACGAAGTTGCGTACGAAGGCAAACTCCGTCTACGATCGTGTTGTGGTCTGTTTGAAAGCAAAGCTATAGGCCTTACGACGCGACGCGACGTCGCCCTGTAGGTCCCAGGAAGACAAGCCTCACCTCGCTAAGATCAGTTCACCACCGGTAATGAGTAGATAAACATTCTACTACGCGTATCTAAGAAAACGGAGATTCGCACTCCTGGAACATCGATCACTCTGAAAACGTCAAAAAATCGTGAAAAACATCCATTTGCTTCCTGTGCATTTCCTTGCTTCCCAGCAGAGCATCGTCTTCAATCGGGACTCTTCTCCAGATATCGACATGAAACAATGAAGGCCCAAGTTTCTCTACTACGGGGTAAACAGTTGCACCATGGCCCTTAATGTGGATGCACCACCGAAATGGTTCTTTCTCCGGGCTCGAGGAGTAATGCATCGCGCGTGAATGCCAGGATAACTTGAGGCCTGGGTCATAAGCAGCAGGTTCATGTATGGTAGATACATCTTCCGGAGAGATGCACATATCCATAAGAACGACGACATGCTTCAGCTTGTCGAGAGTAGTAGGAATGTATGTAGGCCGATTGGAACCAGTTTGTATTGAGGGCTCTACTTTGGAGCTGCCGTAAAGAGTTGGAATGGTAAGGCTCTGGAGAGTGATATCAGATACTGGTGACTTCTTGAATCGAGTTTTGACGGCGAGGATATAGCAACTGTGCGCGTCGAATGGTTCGTCTAGCTTATCCTTGTGGTAGGCAATTATAAGTATGTCGAAGACTGGATGGCCAGAGGAGCACAGTAGTGCAGTGCCTCGACACCTCGTGTAACAGTCATTCGGGTGGCCAACTGCGAGAGAAGAGAACATACCAAGCATGATGCAATAGTTGGGATGTCAAAACGCTAAGATCGTCGGAGAGCTGAGCGAAGTGACTGAAATTGACGACATAGTCGTGGAGCTCCTGTGGCAGCTTTTCGTGTACGCAGGACGGGACGAGATTCTTGAAGAAGTCATTGACAGTAACGGCCGTGACTTTTTGGCCGACGCCTGTAGAGTCTACGAAAGGTTTGTCGCCAAGGGCTGCATCGCGAGCGATCGTTAGGTAAAGGCGAGCCATCAGTCCACCACAGGAACCTTTCTCCAGTATATTCCGCCAAGGTAAGATAAGGTATTGGACAGCGGTATCCATTATGTTTTGGTACTGTGCATAATGATCAGCTGCCTGTTCATCAAGCATGTAGACGGCCGCGGCCAGGGATAGAATTGGTTCCGATGGGGTGAGAGTCGAGAAGAGTGATTTTTTCTCGTCCCAGCAGAGCGTGCGCATATGGTCACGCACAGATGTTGAAGCCAATCTGGAAGCAGAGAAGCTACCATGCATCAATCGCGGTAGGACTCGTGCAGATAGTATTGCAAAGGTAGACGTGTCTGGTTGCAGCCAATATGCCCTCAAAATCAGTTTAGATATGCCAAACTTGATCAGGTCTAAGTGACCATGAAGTCGCGACCAAAGCTGCGCGAGTAATGAGGAAAATGAGCCCCAGGGACAAGAGAATCATGACGAACCGGACGACCATAGTACTTCAAATGACCAAGCGACAGAGCTTCCCGGGGTGAGACCTCCTGTTTGAATGCTTCCTGAACCATGAGGTCATAATCAAAGTAAGGCCACGGGGGCAGCGGTGAGTTCAAGATCGATTGTTCAGGGTTTCGTGGGGGGAGGAGAGCTGAACAATCCACATGTCTACCAAGGATGAGAAACCAGCAGGGACTGTAATTTAAGCAGGTCGCAAACATTCGTTTGAAAGCAAACATGGTGATGCGATTCGAAGGTTCATGCGAACTGCAGCCCCAGGTAACAAGCTCAGAGAGTCCTTCAAAAGCGATGAAGATCCGTCCGTCGGGCAGTAGAGAGCGAGTAAGTTGACAGAGCCTCTCGAGATGAGGCTTCACAACAGCTTGGAAGATACTGTCGCACCAACAGTATATCGAGCTTTCCGATGTGTCTATCTGGTCGCGTAGGTCAAGCCAGGGGGTAGCCTCAAGCATCTCCAAAGCTTGGTCCACAACTCCTTGTAATGTCCGTTCGCGAACGGAAACTTCGAAAGCTTCGTTTGCACGAACAGCGACATGCTCGGAGTGATAAACGTGTTTCCAATGCTTATTGAATTCCTTGAGGGTTCCGGACTCTTGAAGAATATCTGCCATAACGGAAAAGAGGGAACCAATGAACACGCCGACTAATTCCTCGCCCTAGAACGCTTTTGAGTAGACAAGTACGGTACAATCAAAGTGTGACCAAACTTTATTTGCCCGTATTCGTTCTTGCTCGCGAAAGAAATCACAAGCTGGTTTGTCCGAAGGAGGCCAGTCCACCGTTGGAGGGTCCGATGGATCGGGATCGACCATAGAAATGATAGAAACACTGACAGTGAGACACTACAGGATGCGAGGCCATCAGATATATGACCACAGCCTGAATTATAGGCAATACACTGGCCTCATTGGCCAATATTTTGACGAGATAACTCTTTCCCGACCCACTGGAGTTTGTTAGGTGAATGGTGCGACTGGAAGGATCGGGATAAGTGGACATAGTCCTGTAAAGGTCTACGTCCTTCAGAAAGCGTTGGCATATGTCGCCGATAGGGGGCTCGTCGAACGCCTGAGAGAGGGCCGAGAGTGTGGACTCCCTGAAGAATAGTTTACTTGTAATGTGTGCTGGCGACATTGCTAGACAAGAGCACTCACCGATCGAGTAAAGTCTCCATATTCTTCCGCCTGTAGGCCCGAACGATAAAATCGGCTGGTGAGTCTCTGTCAAGCCAGAGCTCGACAAGCTCTTTCCCCGGCCGCAGTTCGCACTCATTTAAGAGAGTATGTGAGAGCCCTGCGGGGAAGGTAGCATCCGTAAGGATAGGGCGCAACCACCCCGAAAAGGCCCATTCTGTTGGTTGACCAGTTAGGGGCTTAAAACTTTGTCGTAAAATTGAATCCATAATATCTTGTGGTTCGACAGAAGACCAGTGTTCGAGTTCGTTGAGCCATCGATGTTGCTCTCCCGTTCTCTTGGGGAGCGGGGGCGTCGATGTCGGCGAAGCTGCCATTGATGGTGCACTGGTGGGCGAGCCTGAGGTGCTCAACACCGCCACAAGGTCTCGATCAACGGAAGCAGAAACAAACCGCCGGATGCAGTCCGAGGCCAGCCTAATTTCGTTCTGTCGATTAAGTCGCGTGAGGCATTGTCGAAGGAAACCAAAAAGCAAAATGAAGGTACTCGTGATATACGAAGAAACCTGAGCGTGCTTCCTATGAGAAAGGAAAGAACTAAGTATTTCAGCTTCGGGATATCGTGTAGTAGATACAACTACAAAACATGATAACTGTTTGTGCTTGGGTAAGATGAAGAGAGATGAGGGTACGAGGGGACATCGAGACACAACAATGAAAACGAGTCGACCACCAATAACTACGTATAAGGATAGCAAGTGGGAGAGCTACACATGTACATATACAAACAACCAGAAAAGTGTATATTGTCCATGCAAGTGGCGAGTCCTTGTGAACAAATAAGCAAAAGTAAATCGGGATATTTCACCTGGGTCCAGGGTTTAATTACGCTTTCGAATTCGTACGGCTATGTGTCCCAGGCGGTAACCTTGGGTAGCTTCCTTGGGAATACAAACTATCCGTGTCCGTAGGGGGAGGCTGAGGGCTATTCGGTCTCGAATTCGGATTATATCCTGCAGCCCTCACCGATCCGGGGAATAACATAACTGGATCGGAACGGTCGGGACGAGCGAGATAATCTGCTGAAGGATTGCGCATGTGTGTTTGATTTCCAGAATTAGAGTCGGATGATAGTTGTCGCATGGGCGCGTATGGGCTGTTGGGATGGTGTTGACGAGGACCTGAGGGCGAAGGGGATCGTCTAGATATATGAGATCGAAGGGAGTGGGAAGGATATAAAGATTGGGGTAAATTGGATGTTGAAGAAACGCCGTTCAGAAGGATTCTCCCATCCATTTGATTTGATGAAGGTTCCTCAAGGAGGGCTCTTGCTTGTAGTGGCGGTGATCGTAGCGTATGCTCCACATATCGGGTGTCAGCGCCTGCTTGGCGAAGGCTGGTAGTACTGCTACTGCTAGCCAAATGTGGAGGAGGCGACCAAACGTTGGCAGGTTGCTCCGAAGCGGAAGCATTTCTTTGATGCTGCGGGGTTTGGCCTAATGACGGTGCTAAACTATACGCAGAGGCATTAGTTGGACGAAGTGAAGGTGGTGGTGATTTGAGCGTGATAGTCTCTTGAAGGGTGGGTAGTACTGGAGGGCCGTTCGCGGGTGGCCGTGGTGTGTTGGATGGAGATGGTGCAGGGTAGTTGGGTGGTGGTGGAAGGTACGGGCGCTGTAGCAGATGGGAGAAATGTCGTTATAATTATCCTGCGCATCAGAATGTCGTGATAGAGCACTTACGTTTACAGCCTCTGGCTGGGGTGGCCGCATGGGGGATGGGGGTACAATGTTCAGAGCAGGTCCGCCGCCACCCCGAACACCTCGCGACCCCTGCGAATCCCCAGATTCCAGAGTAAAGTTCTCCCCGTTTCGCGAGATGAGCATGACACTATGGCCCATCCTCGAAGAGGCTGAAAGCAAGGAAGTATGCTCTTCTTCATGTTCTGGTACTCCGACACTGTCGGTATCGCTGTCGTCGTCTGGGTCTTGTCCGGGGAAAATGTTGTCAGCACCTGTGCGACTACCGGTACTGTTGCTAGCGGTCTGTGGTTGAGGAATGTATTTCCATTGATCAGTCGGAGGTTGATCGTCGTCATTGTAAGAAACTGCGATAGAGGGTCGTGAAGGCGCAGTGGACGTTCGCCTGTCTGTTTCATCTATCCGGAATCCTCGGCTTGGTCTGATAGCTTTGACCGGAACACGTCTTCTCTTCCAAGGAACAGGGATAGCGTAAAGGAACCGATTCCAGGCCGAAGAAAGTGTCGAGGTAGGGCTCGACTGAGGAGATGAGGGTGCGGACTGTTGATGCTGCTTCAAATTTGCAAAGTTCAGCTCACCCGTCGGCGAGGAGGGTAATCGATTGTGACCCTGTGAGCTACCCTCGATGTCGTTCGGGTCGATCGTCCAAGTCGTACTTCGATTGGCTTCCCTCACATGAGATACGCTGGGAAATAGCCCGAAGAAACGTCGATTGGGGCGCACACCCTTCGGCATCGTCTCTTTGCTCGATGGATTATGCTTCCGGTACCACCAGAGATAAAATCCAGCAAACAGAATGGCTACACCGAGTCCTGCGAGGATAGGAGCCATTATTTGGAGGGGACCCCATCCTCCACCACCTATATCGAGGAAAATAATTCACGGTGAGTAAGTTTGCGAAATCATAGGCTTTTCCGCTACGCACTGTCACCATCGTCCCTCTTTTCCAGTCCAGCATGGGTTCGGCGTTCAAAATTACTGTACATTTACCGGTCGTAGACACTTCATCCGCAGGAAGGGTCAAGAGGCGGGAACTGGAATCAGCCTTAAAGTGGGAGGTTGAGAAGGAGACTGGGCGCTTGGGCAAGTCTCAATAACAATCGGTCCGGTTACAAATCAAGTAACCGTAATCCATGTGAAGCGCAACATCGTCCAACCCGAGTGCGCCGATATCGGGGGTTCACTGACCTTTGTCGTCAATCCTTACTCAGTTTTGATCGCAGGGGGTGCAGTATGCCCCTAGTAGTATTTACAGTGATAACATGATACAAGCGCGCTGCACTAGTAAGCCTTGAGATTGTAATGCAACTCAAACAGCATCAATATTGAAACAAAAGTCCTCTCCAACCAATCCACTCGTCTTTCCAAACTCAAGAACCTCGCAGTCGTCGTTCTGGGCCTTCTTGGGACCTAAGGGGTTCCTACTCAATGTCGAGACCGGTCGCGTCGAACTAATGCCTCCAGCCCTATACGTCGAAGCAGACGTCGCGGGTCTACGCACATCCTTAGCCACTGGTCCGACACCAGCAGTACTGCGACTAACAGCAGCTGTCGTAGTGGCTGGCTGTGTGGTTTTAGCTGGAACACTTGCGACCCGCGTTAACCTTGATGACGAAGCCGCGGAGGCTGTGACTGCTCGAGGTCGTGTTGGAGGAACACATGAAGACAATGTAGTTGACGGTTTAATTTTACTGATGGCCGTAGAAGTCGAAGTCGAAGCAGGGGCTGTGCGGGTAGTAAGGCGGCTGATGGGTTTGGGTTTACTGGACGCTGCGGTCGCAGTCGTCCCGGTGCGAGTAGGGACAATCGTTGTCGAAGCCGCACGAGTACGTAGGACACCTCTGCCAGGAACAACGCTCGACGCACTCTGGGGTTGCGTTTTCTGCGTGACACAACCCAATGCAGCAAAAATATCATCATCAGCTGCGAGGATCATTAGATAACATCCTATGACGACGAAGGTTTGAGGTGGACGCACGCAATTCAGGTAAAATTAGATCCACTGTTGATTCCTGCACGATCGGTTGAACCTCGGGGATGATAACCTCTTCGACTGGGTAACTTCGCATAGCGGTATTCAAGGCACACCCAAGCTCCTTGTAGTTTGGCATCGGAAAGTCAAACGGCGGTACGAACGGTTGTTCTGTGGATATACATGGGAGGTTAACATTGTACAGCCCATTGTATAGGCCACACAAAGCATACAACTCACCCGGCATTTTTGGTGGCATGTACTCGATTTCATCATGGTCGACTATTTCCGCCTCTTCAACATTGACTTCCGCATCAAGCTCCAAGCTAACATCTCCAACATCCCAGTGATTGCCCGTCGTAAATGGCGTTTGGAAGTTCTTCTCCGCACTTCTAGGTACTCGAGCATGTTTCCTCGTTGAACTAGGTCTTAATACCGAGTCTGGGGTTTTGGGGTGTAGCAGATTCGTGTCCAGTAGGATGATCTTCGACAAGTTCGTAGAGCCTTTTCCGAAAGGCGTTTTCGCGTTAAGCGGTTGACCGATACGATTGTGGAAAGGAGTCTTGTCGAGTAGTGGACGAGATTTCATCTGAGTGGCTGGTTTGCCAGGCAATTCTACAGCGTCGTTCATTGCAGCATCCTCTTTACAGTTCACATGTTTTACTTACGATTATTCTTCGAGCGATATGGGGTTTGAGCCAAATTCTTCGGCCCAATGGTCATAGGGCCATGGCGAAGTGCATTTTCCTGCAACGCGTTGCGGCTCTTGACAAGACCACGAGCAGGCGTTCTGGCTGCGCCTCCGTAGATGTTGTTCTCAGCCCCTGCAGTTGTGGGGCGTGCAGCAAGCATGGGGCGAGGATCGTGCTGGTGGTGGTGGTGGTTGTGGTGATGGTTCAACTTCAAACTTTGAGCCAAATCTCGTATATCATGTGGCCACGTGATCGTGCGTTCTCCTGAGCCCCTAGACAAGAAGTCAAGGAATTGCCCAACGCGAACGAGTTCTTCCTTCGTTGTACCTCAATGTGCCCCGAGGCTAATTGGAGCCGTCGAAAAGAGCGTAGCCCTAAAGCTAATGGAGAAGAGAACTACGTCTCCATCACCTGCAACTGCTCCGAGCAACTGGTCCAGGAGAGTTTATGGAACACCTCTGGCACCCGACACTCATACTACAAAACATCCTGCGTCCGAAGGTAAATAGGAACACGGAGTAAACGCTAGTGATACGTGACAAAACTTCAGCGAAGTTAAAGCATAAACAGGGGGGCTTGAAACTTTGAAAGTCGGCAGGTCGGTTTTTCAATGTATGTACGAAAATAACGTAACTTGCAACACGGTTTTCAAGAGCCAAGCGAGTAACACGCAAAAAAGGTCCGTATGATGCACGAGGTGATTCCCTATCAACGTAGGAACAGGACAATGAAGAACAGGACAATGGACAAGTCGCCCATTGTCCACCCCACGCCCACAGAACCTTCATATCTCTCCATCTCATCAATAGAAGGAAGACAATCACTCCTAACTCTAATCCTATGAATGAAAAGGGCATGCAAAGTGTAAGTGGGTGCGGAATAGAAGTGATACAGTGTACGTACGAAACTCTACCTCACGTTGGCCATGCTGCACGATGGAGGCAAGGGGATCAAGGAGTGAATTGCCTAAGGAGGTAAAGGGGGCGTATGAGCTTTTCGGAGCACTCAGGATAAAAAAGTACGTTGCGTCAGGGAAGACTGTATAAAAGTTAGACGATACGGGTTTTTTCACATTCGCTTTCTTTCCTTCACTGCTCCTACCATGGCCATAACTTTGATTCAGACCGCCACCGCGACGCAGACGAAAACGCCAGAGAAAGGAAAGGAGAAGGCAGGGCACGTCGTCGCGTACGTTCCGCAGCTACCTTTCGAGCTCGAGCGGGACATCTTCGAATGGGCGGCGCTAGCATTCCCAAGTGAAGCCCCGAAACTCTGCTTGGTGGCTCGTCGAGTGCAAGAATGGTGTGTTTTGGCCGTTCCGTTGGTGTAATGACTAGATGTTTATATGTTCACAAGGCTTGAACCGGTCATCTACCGCGTTATTGTGCTCGACTATCCGTTCAAGGGTGTGGACCTCTTCATGCGCGCCATCAGCATGAAGCCACAAACCTTCTTCCACAAGAACGTCAAGACGCTCTGCCTGACCGCCAGCGTGAGCTTCCACTACGCGGAAAAAGCCCTCGCCGTCTGTACAGGCGTCCAAAACCTCATATGCTGGAGCGCAGCACCGATGGCCGGACTACTCCCCATAATCCACAACCACCCCCTCCAAAAGTTATCCATCAAGATAGAAACCGTATTTCCAAGCGACGCCACCCCCGACTTCAGGCATCCCATATTCAGCAAAGTCACGCACCTCGACATCGTCAACCCTCATAAACCCCGCGAGAATTCTTACTGGTACGGGTTGGCAGAGCTGCCGTGCTTGACCCATCTTGCTCTCGGAGACCTGTTTTACTGGGGCAAAGAAGATATTTGCGAGATCGTACCGTATTTGCTGGAAAAGTGTGAGGGGTTACAAGCCTTGATTCTGGTTTGCGGGAATGAAGAGGTTCGACAAGCCGTCTCGGAGGAGTGCCGCGGCGAAAATGGCCTGGACGAGAGGCTAGTAATGCTACCCACCTTCCATCATCCAGACTTGTATCCCGTGTATTTGCAAGGCCTCAAGAACGGGAGTTCGGGGATGTGGAAGCATGCGTCGACGAAGATGAAGACTTGTACCTCGAACGTTTCTAGTCCAAAGTTGTAAGTGACTTCTCTTACCATCATCGACGACGACGCTGAACATGATGAATTCAGAGAAGTAGGCGACATGGATTCGGAATCGGAGGAGTCAAGAGCAGTCGGCTCAATCTAGATGTTTCATCACATGATTTTGCTCCCTAATTGCCCCTTATTTTATTGAATTCGCTAAATCATAGACTACTCTACCGCTCCCATGTGTATGCATAACGTTTGAGAAAAGTCCTGCTTTTGCTAGTGAGCGCTTGAGCAGCTGATCATATCATTACCAAACATCAATTATTCTTGTAGAACACCACGGTTTCGCTGATCATCGCCTCAAGATAAACCACTTATACCAAACTTATACCAAGCTAATTCTCCTCTGCATGATGGTCCAGGCAGGTCCCCTGAAAGGCTGAACCCCGACTTACCGGAGAACGTTCAACTGGGCTCGATATCCAGGGCAACAGTACTATTAGTCGATCCTCGAGTCGGACTCGAGGATCGACTAAGCACGAGAATTAGGGGCTAGGTGACCTCGGCGCTTAGCTCGACGATCTGATTAGATTTTTCTTGGATTTTACCATGCAAGTTTTGTCTTCCACATCTTCCAAGTTCTTCGACTTGCACCACGGTAGGCAAATACTCTAGGTGTGGAAAGACCATGGCTTACATCTCCCTAGGATGCTGCTTTTGCGGGGTTCATCATCCCTCACCCCGTCCAAGCTTGCCTTGCTCTTGAAGCAGATCCAAGCGCTATGTCCTTTAGTAGTGGCCATCGAGGCGCCTTGGTTGCATCTTGTGAAGACTCGCACGCCTGAACACGAGTCAGAGCTGGCCAATCCCCTTACTTCGCCTGGAAAAGCCCTTTCCCTGCTCCTCTCGTACGGAAACGAAGACTCGATTAATACAGGTCTTGGGCCAAACCCTACCATCGTGTATGTCTTGCCAAGGCCAGGATCCATCACACCGTGGTCTAGTAAAGCCACGGATATAGCTGTGCTCTGTAATCTTGGTTCCCATGTTGAACGACTTGAACGTGGTGTAGGGTTCATCATACGAACAGAAGGGTCCACACTTCTCTCCCAGGCTCATATCGACTCGTTTGCGCATCTCATACACGATCGCATGACCCAGGTCGTACAGCTGGCCTCGCCGAATGAAGACATTATCTTTGCACACCATGACCCCCGTCCTCTTTGGACAATCGACCTTCACACCGCTTCGTCTGCTCAACAAAATAGAGACTCTGCGTTGTCTTTGCTTGTACAAGCAAACAAGAACCTAGGGCTTGCTTTGGCGCCGGATGAAATCAACTACCTCGTCGACGCGTATGTAACCGGTTCAGACCCAATCAACCGGGATCCCAGCGATGCTGAGCTGTTCATGTTCGCTCAGGTGAACTCTGAACATTGCCGACACAAAATCTTCAACGCTTCCTGGACGATAGATGGAACCCCCCAAGATTTATCCCTCTTCCAGATGATTCGCAATACCGAGCGTATCAGCGGCCTCGGAACCATCTCTGCCTACTCGGATAACGCTGCGGTTCTTGAAGGTCATTCGGCACCGAGGTTCAGTGTAAACGAGACCTTCCAATATTCATCTCAAGTCGAAGACATGCCCATCTTGGTCAAAGTCGAAACACACAACCACCCTACCGCAGTATCTCCCTATCCTGGAGCAGCCACAGGCTCGGGCGGTGAAATACGCGACGAAGGAGCGGTCGGTCGTGGCTCGAAGCCGAAAGTCGGTTTAGCGGGCTTCACCGTTTCAAACCTCCTCATCCCTGGGTTTGAGCAGCCTTGGGAAACGGATTTCGGTAAACCATCACATATCGCGTCTGCCCTCGATATCATGATCGAAGGACCTCTCGGAGCTAGCGCGTTCAACAACGAATTCGGACGTCCTGCGTTGACAGGTTATTTCCGCACTTTCTCTGAGAAGGTACCATCATCTCGCGACGGAGAGTTCGAAGTCAGAGGCTACCACAAACCTATCATGATCGCTGGAGGATATGGAAACGTACGGCCGCAGTTTTCGCTGAAATCGAGCATTGATCCTGGCGCCAAAATCATTGTTCTCGGTGGCCCGGGGCTGCTGATCGGCCTTGGGGGAGGCGCCGCTTCCAGCCAGGCTTCAGGCACCAGCTCGGCTGAGTTGGACTTTGCATCCGTTCAGAGAGATAACGCCGAGATGCAGAGGCGTTGCCAACAAGTGATAGACGCGTGTGTCGGCCTCGACGAAGGCAATCCTATACAGAGCATCCACGACGTTGGTGCTGGTGGCTTGTCCAATGCTCTACCAGAACTTGTTCACGATTCCCATCTTGGCGCCCGCTTCGAGATCCGCGATGTGCTTGTGGCGGACTCCTCCATGTCCCCCATGGAGATCTGGTGCAACGAAAGTCAGGAGCGATACGTCCTCGCTGTCTCCCCCGATAAGGCCGGTGTCTTTGAGGCGATCGCGAAGCGCGAGCGAGCGCCTTATTCTGTCGTTGGTGAAGCCACCGCCGAAGAAGAGCTCATCGTCACGGACAGACTCTTTGGCCGTGATGTGATTCGTTTGAAAATGTCTACATTGTTTGGCAAACCTCCCAAGATGTCTCGCAAAGATATCACCCCGAAGCCCACGCGTCATCCATTTGACTCAAGTTTGCTCAAGTACATCTCCGCCACATCATTGGTCGACCGCGTATCTGAGGCTGCTGAACGGGTCTTCCGTCTTCCGTCGGTCGGATCGAAGTCTTTCCTTATTACCATCGGTGATAGATCCATTACAGGTCTTGTTACTCGCGATCAGATGGTTGGTCCTTGGCAAGTACCTGTCGCCGATGTCGCCGTGACCAGGAGCTCGTATGGATTTGACGTCATCTGCGGTGAGGCCATGGCGATGGGCGAGCGGACCCCTCTCGCTTTGATAAACCCGGAAGCATCAGCACGTATGGCTATCGCTGAATCGCTCACCAACCTCTCAGCGGCGCACATCGGAGACCTATCTCGAGTCAAATTGAGCGCTAACTGGATGTGCGCTGCTTCCAAAGAAGGGGAGGGTGCTGGGCTGTATGCTGCCGTTCGTGCCGTGGGCATGGAGCTATGTCCTGCTTTGGGTGTTGGCATACCTGTCGGCAAAGACTCGATGTCGATGTCTATGAAGTGGAAGGATGGTCAAGATAGTCGGGAAGTCAGCTCACCTCTTTCTTTGATCGTCACCGCATTCGCCCCCGTTGAGGATGTTGGTGCTACTTGGACGCCACAACTACGAACAGACCTCGAGGAACCGACAGTTCTAGTCTTCGTCGATCTTGCTAGTGGAAAATGTCGGCTAGGCGGTTCCGCGTTGGCGCAGGTTTTCAAGGAATTGGGCGCTGAGGCTCCTGACGTTGAGAGTCCAGCGCATCTGAAAGCATTCTACCGAGCTTGTCAGAAGATACGACGGACGAACCCCGAGTTAGTGCTGGCTTACCATGACCGTTCGGACGGTGGTCTGCTCACCACGCTTGCCGAAATGTCCTTTGCGGCTCGTGTTGGGGTCGATGTATCTTTGGACAGCCTTCCTGGATATTCTGATCCTGTCGCGTGTCTGTTCAACGAGGAACTCGGGGTCGTGATTCAATTGCGTGAAGGGGACCTCGGCGCCCTTCGGGATATCTTCGCATCCACCAGCTTCCCACCTCAACACATCTCAGTCATCGGCACCGTTAATAAGTCCTCAGAAGACCAACCGTTTGTTGTCACTTCTGGCGGAGAATGCATCTTCCGCAGCTCAAGAGCTCGGCTTCAACGCTTATGGGCAGAGACGTCTTATCGAATGCAGACTCTTCGTGATAATCCAGACACAGCCGCTCAGGAGTACTCACTTATTGACTCCAACTCTCACACCGGCCTCTTCTACGACCTATCCTTCTCCTACGCCCCTACTCGTGATCTATTCAGAAGGCCAAAGGTCGCTATCCTACGCGAACAAGGCGTGAATGGACAGCTTGAGATGGCTTGGGCATTCACAGCCGCAGGCTTCGATGCTATCGATGTCCATATGTCAGATATCCTGTCCGGGAAGCTCAGTCTAGCTGATTTCCGTGGATTGGCAGCTTGTGGTGGCTTCTCGTACGGCGATGTTCTTGGTGCTGGCAAAGGTTGGGCTAATTCAGTTCTCCTCAACCAAGTCGCTCGAAGTGAATTTGCTTCATTCTTCGGACGCGACGACACATTTGCTTTGGGTGTATGTAATGGTTGCCAGTTCTTCAGCCACCTCAAAGAGATCATTAATGGAACGGACTATTGGCCAGAATTCAAGCCGAATCGCAGTGAACGATTCGAAGCTCGGTGTACCATGGTCGAGGTCGTGGACAATCCTGTTACGCAAACGTCGGTCTTCCTTAGGGATATGGGAGGCTCAAAACTTCCCGTCGCTGTGGCTCATGGCGAGGGCCGTGTGGCATTCTCAACAGAGTCACATCTTGAGAGTCTTGAAGCGAGAAGCCTCCTCGCTATCCGCTATGTTGATTCTTCCGGACGACCGACTGAACAGTACCCTCTCAACCCGAACGGTAGTCCAGGCGGTATCACTGGTGTGCAGACCCCAGATGGCCGAATCTTGGCCTTGATGCCTCACCCAGAGCGAGTCGTTGCCTTAGAAAGCAACAGCTGGTATTCACCCAGCCTCAAAGCATCATGGAAGGGTGTCGGTCCGTGGTTCAAGTTGTTCCAAAATGCCCGTGTTTGGTGTAATTAGACAGGTAAGTGGTCGCCTCTTTCCTTATCGTCATCAGCGTCCTCACCTCGCATGAGCAGCGAATAATCTGTAACAAGAATGTAACGTAAATTATTTGTTAATCGAAAATTCGACTTAGACCCTGCCCTATTCCCCTCTCGCCTGTGTTTGAACTTTCCATGCTTGTGCGTGTTCTCCCAGTAACTTGAGACGGTGAAAATACATTGAAGGATCTCAACGCCAGTACCTGACAGATCATAACGTCGTGCGACTCGACTCGTTCGCAGAGGCAAGCGAGTAACCTCTCAATAAATCAACATCTTCCACTAGTTTCTCAGCAGGTTTCAAAGAACCCGGCGGCCGTACCGAGGGAGATTAAGGTTGGACGCTGCGGTTCCGAGAATAAATACATCAACGCTCTGATCTGAATCAACAGCGTATGCATTGTACAGACGTCGAGGTGTCAAGCTGGCTCCACAGCCACCCATGACAATGAGAAATTTTATTCGCGCATATACCTTTGAATAATACAACGGATAGTCAGATAGCGGTGTGGCGGAGTCTGGAGGCGAAATACGCACCAGCCTCTAAGCACCAGCCTGTGACATGTAAACTCTGGTAATCACCCCCCAAATTTGGCTCACATGTGGTCTCCACACTTGTATGCAGGTGTCATCAATTTGCAGGCCGCCGTGATTCCTATTATACTCTAAGCAGTTATAAGCCCGTTCGCGCGCGACCTTGATCGGCATATAAGTTGATCGGTTGCAAGGAACAACCCGCTCGAAGTTACGTCCAGCTTGCGGAGTCCTGTCCACGTCAATTAGAATTCACTGGACTGACGTCACGTTTCGATATCATATTTTTATTGAGTGGGCCGAGACTCTGGACGATGTGTGTATGCGTGTATGCAGAGAAAAATGATGCATACATACACCAGATGTCGTAACCTTGAAGGATGTGCGACGTACGCATCATAATTGATTCTGCAATGAAACCAACCTGAGCAAGCGACAGGAAGGAGGCACCGCATCAATGATCGTGGGCGTAACGCCATTGATAGGATTTGTGTGGTTCGAACTTCCACGCAGAGTAGGTATATGCGCATACATATGCATTTCCAGGCATGATTGATTCCAGACACAGTGGCGCAGTCGTGACAAATGGACCCAGTACTCATATTCCACTCACTTCTCAGCGTCGTCGAAGGAAGGCAATCCAATTTCACCGTGTCTATGTCAGGCGGGTTAGTACTGCGGTAAGACTGTGTTCCACAGTATCCTGTATGTCAATTAAGCTGTGTCAATGGCACTATATCTTGAGGGGAGACAAGAACCAATTCTACCTGGACACGTCGCGCATTGGGCTTCGCACCATGTCCGACGCGTCGACATGGGCCAATCCGCGTAGTTGGATAAAATATCAACCTTGTAGCTCAAAGGACCAATGAGACGCAATTTTCACAGCCTTGGTCTACGCAAAGTCTGCGTTGTCCCGCAGCCGAGTACCGTAGGTAGTTCAATATGACACGTCGCAAAAATTTACAACGGAAAAGGCATGGACGAGGCTTGTTAGGCAGTTGTGAGTGGAGATCAGAGAGATAGAAGGGGGTTACTTACCACTCGGTCATCATGGAAATTAATAAAGACACCGCTGATACGCGTATCTGGCGAATGATGTGCAGTCTCAAAGCGATAATCCTGTTCAGATGGGATGCACATACTGTCAGCTATCAGCACATAGCAATCACCGGAATAAAAACGACACAACACCATGTGATAGAGCAGAGCAGATACCCCATCTTGGAGGATTTAACTTAATTCGTCGAGGATGAACGGTCTAACCGTGGCTAGGGAGACCAGGTAGCGGCGAAGTGATGCATAAAGCATCCTTCTCGCCAATCGGTGCCGATTTCTGAGAACCACCGAAGGTGGACAGGCCACGGACTCCATTGCGATTGCGACTAAGGAGGATAAGACTCCATATCGCGAGTACGCATTCCTAACGGGCGTGGATGAGGACATACTCCATGGAACCAGTAAACACGTCGTTAGCCAGGATACCGGTGGATTTTCGACCGTGGTTCGGCTCCGTATCACTGTGACGCTAGGGTTTCTGTGATAGATAGATACCAGATAGGTGTCTTCCTGCAACACGTAGAAATCGTGGAGGTGAAAAATGGTGTTGAGATCAAAGGTGATCTTTGATGACCGATAGATAGAACGCCATCTATGATGTTCGCCGCGTAAGACGGTACCCGTGAGTCGCTTGGACATATGTCGTGGGATGTCATGGAGGTAATAGAAGATCTGATCCAAGAATATCCAGGAAAGAGGATCCAAAGAAGGCGGTAATTAAGTGCTAAGAACGTGAAAAAAATGTGGCTGGAGATGTGGAGAAGCACGGAAGGAACACTTCGGTGCCCAGGTTCACGAGGATGTTGAAACGAACATGGCCAAAAATTCTGAGGTTCCTGGGTATGTACGCGAGTACCGGCAAGCTTCTGTAGCAGAGGTGCTTCATATGTTTTCTGTTTCATTCATGATGCGCAAATGAAGCCGCCAAGCTTGCGTGGAGAAGGAGAACGCGTCAATCGGGCGTCGGCCAGAGACTTGACCGATAAAAAATGCACGAACCTAGTGGGAGATGCACGGTGGATTGTCGGCAAAGTGAGGCAGTGTGTTTGGTCCCATTGCCTCAGCCAAATATTGGACCGGTGGACGCGTGTGCGGTATCACCCCCAGTAACTTTCAAGTCTCCCACCTCCATAACCTAATTCTTAGCAAGCAGCGGATATGAATGGCTCACTGAGTCATTATGCCGTCTTTCCAGAATTTACGAAAGTGAGCATTTATCATCTCTGGTCGGAGAGAGATTCTTCGTGTACGTGCCAGCACAGTGGTCGTTGAAACGCGAAAGAGCTGCCAATACGTAGCATTTTCGTTATGGCTCAGCTTCGAGGCTCGAGGTACATGGACCCTGCAGGCACATTCGGATGCGTACGCCTCGAAATCCATGCAAATGTCTTGGACTCTCTTCTTCTGTTCTGACAAGTATCCTTCTTTAAGGGAAGGCGAATAAGGCGAAATGCATACGCGTATGCAAGTTTGTGTGGGAGGTGAGTGGAAATGGATCTGAGATGTCCGGTTACTCATTTGAGGATAGCCGTATCTACCTAGACCACGTCGGCGTCTTCTAGGTTCCATCTGCGCTGACCGTTCTGCGCTGACTAACTCTGGCTGCCGTCCTGGTCTCGTGACCTCGGGATCTCGTAATCCGTTCACAGCCTCTAAATCTTGGTCCATCCTCGGACGGATCGATTGGTACTTTGACCGTTCCTACCAAGCTGAAGACAATCCATTTGCGCATTACCTTTAGCCCGCACCAGAAGATTCCCGCTCATTCTGACTCGGGCTATATAAACCTCACTCGGACATGCCTTCCGGTTCCCCACCTCTAGACTTACAAAGTCACATCCAGCCACTATCCTAGCTTCCTCTCCTTCCAACTATCCCCCACCATCCCCGTTGCTACAGTTCATGAGCCCCACAGAGTCTTCTCAAGGGAGCCCGTCTTCGTCCTCAAGTTCCAAACAAACATCAAGGCCACTGAAGAGAGGAAGGGCATGTATATCTTGCAGGTGCCTACATTTCTTCCTTTATCCCGCGGATTTAATCTGACATTTCTTAGATTCCTCAAAATTGTAAGTCCCGTCGTTGCAGATGATCCATTCACACCTCACCACTTTCTACCTGCAGAAATGTGACGGCGCAAAGCCAATATGTGGTCAATGCATGAGGCACCCGAAGGATGATGGTTGCGAGTACTCTGATGCCCAAGGCCGATCGAGGACAAAGGTTCTTGAAGAAACCATCGCTAGTCTTGAAGCCCGTCTTCATGAACTCGAGAACCCCTCTGAATCTACACCTTCCGTTACTCTGCATGATCCTTACAGTGCCTACCATGAAGGCCAGTCGCGAACCAACTCCTCCTTCGCTGAGTCATCTCGTGCTGCGGAAGCTACGCTTCTGTCCCCCCTCACGTCTTTCGCATCGCCGAGCTTGTCGCAAAGTTCTCTCGCTGTGCCACCTTATCCACTCCCCTCTGTGTCTAGCCCCATGTCAGGTACGCAGAGAAGACATTACTTCCCTCCTTTAGTACCTTAATTCCATCTTCAACAGGTTCAAGCGGTAGATCATCAAGCGTATCTTCCCCCGTGCCAAATGCTCGTTTGCTTGGCCATGACGTCCGTGAAACTTTCTTCTCTTCTTCGCACAAATTCTGACCCCGTGCTTACAGGAACCGCCATTACCCATCATCCAAACTCTGTGAGTACATATGACTCGATGTATTGGTACGACGAACACTGAATGCCGTCTCAGATTGGATTGTTTTTTGCAATATTCGAGCGAGTTTGGATTTTTTCTCCATCCTGGGCGCTTTCGACATGATGTCCTCCGTCCGCTTCCTTTTGGACAGACTCCGCGACCTTCCCCGGGTTTGCTAAGCGCTGTCTATCTTTGGGGTGTCCATCTTTCCCAGACCGATCCGTTGATCGCGTACGAGGAAACCTTCCTTTCCCGTGCACTCCAGAACACAGCCATGGACCTGACACGCAATCACCCGCAGCGAGTCCTTCACACGATTCAAGCCGAAATCTTGCTTGCCTATTACTTCTGGCGCAACGGCAAGGTCCTCGAAGCAAAGACTCATGCGAGTGGTGCCATTTCATTGGCAATAAGCTGTGGTCTCCATCGGTGGCGCTCCTTACGGCCTCCACCGCAAGCAGGCATTGGTGTTGTTGTGGACAATGCTAGTCATATACCTGCCCCCAGGGATAGCATTGAAGAGGGTGAAGTCATTAATGCTTTCTGGGCAGTGTTCACGCTCCACAAAAGTTTGTCTGCTGCGGTTGACCCACCAAGTGGGCTTTGTGGTGCCTTGGAGGCCCCAGGCATGCAAGTGGATACTCCGTGGCCATTAGACATGGAGGGATATCGAGATGTGAGTCATAAGAAGATCCAGTGTTTTTTCAAGGCGGACCGTATGCTAATAGAGAGTTTGTTCTTTTCTTAGGGCCTGCTTACGGACGATCTTCGAGGACATCTCACGATACGAAATTTTCTCTCGGGCACTGAAAGCACCGCCCAAGCCAAGATGTCACACACAGAAATGGTCGCGAAAGCTGTTACGTTGTTTCATCGAGCCTCGTTTCTGTCTGGTCAAGCATCTACAAGTGCGCTTCCATCTTGTGCGTTTCGATTGTTGATCCCTGAATACCTTTTTTCAGACATGCAACCTCGTGAAGCTCAGGCGTTTAATTCAGCCTTTCAGTCTATCGATCAGCTCATCCGGAACTTCCGAACTAGCTTGCCTGTTCTGTCACCGTCGGCAGCGGGTGCGGAGAAGCAACACCTTCGGCCATTGATCCTGGCACACACTGTTACCAATGCTGCGATCATCAAGCTTCATAATCCCTTCACCTTCACCGACGCGAACTCGAGCGCCGAATGCATGGCTGCTGCTCGGATGATTGTTAATGATGTTCAAGAGGATCTTGGGTTCGTCAACCCTCTCATGGGCGTGAGTCATCTTTTGTTCATCACTCCGCTTCGGGCAAAGATTAAAAAATGTTGTGCTTACTTCTAGTCATTATGGGTCACAGCATGCCAGGTCTTTATCAATGAGATATCTAAACGACGATCCCTCCATGGAGTCGTTGAAGGTGAAGAGAGCATGTGGTCTGGACTGCGAGCAGGGCTATCAGCGATGACAGCCTACTCTGTAGCCAGCCAGCTCATGCGTGCGTTCTCTGGGTATATGTCTCGATTGGGCTTTGTCTGATCGTTTGGCACTGGGGGATGTTCTCTTGATTACGGGGTGGATTGTGTGGGTTATTTCTTGGTATGATGAACACTTGCCGACATCATTGCAGAGTATCAAATTTCGACGATGCGCTCTTTGGCGATGACGTTGTAGAGGTTTTGGTTGTCGCAAAAGTACTCGCTTGGATCCTATACGTTCGCTCCCCACCACCACCCTTTCGGCATCCTTCATTTTTCTAGTCAATCACTTCCAAGCGTCGATATCAGGATCTGCGTTATGCTTGTGTTGTATGGTCCATCTTGTACGCTCTCTTTTTTCATCTGGGTTTCAGTATAAACGATCTCATGTTTTATGTGTATACCCTCCATGTATCCCTTAGAAGGTTTCTTTTACCTTAGATTCTGTGGGACTACATCAGTAGAAGTAATCTGTACCTTTAATGCCCGCCTTTACATATATCGAACCAGTAACCAAGTACTTAGCTAGTATATACATCAATACACGATCTTTGGTGACGTCGCCCGTCTGACCCAGAGCACCTGATTTGCTGACTGGCAGCTTCTTGAATCTTGAAGGCTCCTTTTCTCCTTTTCTCCTTGCTCCTTGCTTGACTGAAATGAGGTGGTAAAGTGATCAAAATGTCGGCACGCCAAAACAAGAAGAGAAAAACTCTGCCCAGGGAGCGAACCGTGACCACGCTCACAAACGGCTCCGATCCCGTCAACATCACTCTTTCTCCCCTACCACCACCACCACTTGCTCCTCCGTTCCTCATGTCCCCCACATTCCCTGGTTCCTCTCCCAACTTTCATTATGCTCCTTTTAACGGATTCCATATGGTCGACCAACAACAGTTCTATCCACAACAAGCAACACAGCAAATGAATAATATGACTATGAGCATGAACCACATGAACATCCTACCCCCTGGTGACAGTGACCTCGAGATCCTGGAAAGGCTGAAGCAGCAAATAAAAAACGGACAGCATCAAATCTATCGTGCTATTCCACAGCCTATTGCTTTGGCCAGTCTGTATATGGGACCGAATGCTGGGCGTCCGCATCATCCCGAGCAACCACCACAGGACGGACCGAAGTCACCCATTGTCGATCCCAACAGAACTAGGCCTCCGAGAATTCAGAATAAGGATACAAGGACGTCAATATCGGTGAGTAAGCAGTCGTTGCTGTAGGTGGGGCGAGGTGGTGAACTCTTGGTTTTATGTAGACGACGCTCTCACACGACTCGATATCGTCAACGATAACCACCGGAATGAACAGTATCGAAACCAGTGATCGAAGGACCCCCGAATATAGGCCTTTGAGCGACCGTCTTGGCCCCTCGTCTCCACAAAAGCCTCCCTCTCAAATCGACCGCCAGAAACTACCACCTCCTTCTCCGGCGACTGAGAAATCAAAAGACCCTCCATCTCGAAATGGTAGCCTCAATATCCCCCCGTCTGATCGTCATCCAAGAGACGAAAGGTCGCATCCGTATGACGGTAGCACCAAGGACCGAGATTATCACCAGGACCGAGACAGAAATCGAGACTTGCCCCCTCGCGATCACAGAGATAGAGATTGGGAGCGTGATAGAGATCGGCATGACCGTGGTTCTCGAGACGATAGGCGACTGGACAATGCTCGTCGACCTCCACCCGAGGAGAGGCATTATGAGCCTTCTTACAGTTCTTTGCCCCCTCGGCGATACGATCCACAGCCTCCGTCTAGAACCTCTACGTTGGAAGACATCCCGTCTGGCGAAGTTTCGAGTAGTAACTCTCGCGATATGTTGCCCCCCCATCGTGGATCGTCTGGTAGCCTCAGAGATGCTCCGTCTTCAAGACAGCCTCTTGATGATCGAAGAGCTCATCCCCCACCTTCCCCAGGCTCTACTTATCGCCCTGCCGCTGCGAGGTCTATTGGTAGTGGTGGCGATCATGTATCTTCAGACAGACCGTCTGCTACTGATCGATCTTTTCGCAGTGCTCCCTCTGTGCCCCCGGTATCTGCAGCGACTCAAGACCCTCGATCGTCTAGTGCTTCTCACAGCTCTACCCCCTTGGAAGATCGTATTGTTAACCCGAAACCTACACTGCAAGACCGTTTGCAACCACCTATTCGAAATGATAATGTTCCTACCAATATTTCAGCTACTACTTCTGGTACTCGACTCGGTCGTCAACAAAGTGGCCCTTCTTTAGAAGAGAGGATATCTGACCCTCCTCCGCCGCCGTCTAGTCACTCTAGTGCTTCTCTGCCCCCTAGACCAGCTGCGAATACGAATGTGGGCACTGATTCACCGAAAACGCTGGATAATCGACCTCGAGGTAATCTTGTTGAGTCTGAGCATGGTCGACCACCTATCCCTGGAAACGCTCGTCCTGATCGCCTGCCTGCTCCTGCTCCTTCGAATGCTCCCCCTCGTGGCACCTCACGCCCACCCCACGAGGAGCGCGGTCGCTCCGTCGCAGCCCCTACTACTGATCGAAATTCTGTCCGTCCTTCAAGTCAAGATCGCCTCGCTCACAATAGAGCACCGGCCCCTCATCCAAATGGATATCGTGCTTCTTCTGTCCTCCGTGACTCTGATGCAGCGAGAGCTCCTCTTCCTCCTCGAGTGGCTAGCCTTTCTCCTCGACGTCGGTCCTTGCCCCCAAGAGAAAGGAGTCCTCCTCCCCGTATCAATAACTACCGCCCAGACGAAAATCGCTACAATGATAACTTCACTCGGCGTTCGTCCGATGCTATGGATGTGGATAATCTGCATCCATCTCATTCGAGATATGGTGATAACCACGGCAGACATGCTTACGCTCCCAGCCGACCGTTTTCGCCTCCCTCTCCTGAGGATTTGGCTCGCGATCGAGAGAGGGCTAGGATGGCGTTTTACCCTAGGGGCTCCTCTCCGCCTCGTGCTTCTTCGCATCCACACCTGCCCCCGCCCCCTCCTGCAAATCCGGCATATGATGACGATAGACGCGACTGGAGCTATGGATCCTCTCATGACTATGTGCACGGCCGACGTGATTACGAAGATGACTATTGGGCGAGAGCTGCGCCGCCTCCGCCTGTATCAAGCTCAGACAGAGATAGAGACAGGGATAGAGATCGAGAGAGATATGAAAGAGATATACATCCACTCCCTGCTCGCGGGCAAACATGGGATCGTGATCCTCGTGATGACAGAGATAGTCGTGATAGAAGACGACCAGACTCTCCTCCTCCTCCTCCGCCTCGATCATCGTATGAGCCACCTCCGCCTTCTAGGTCGTTACATTCTAGGATTGCTGATTCGTATCCTGCCTCGGATCGCTCGTTTGCGCCACCGCCAGCTTCGTCAGCACCTCCTCCAAGAGAATTGGATCGCAGGTTCCAACCCCCACCACCATCGTCGGGGGCTGCACCGTCGGGACGTGGAAGTGGAGGATCTGGCAGTGGAGGTGTCAGCCCTCCCTCATATTCTCGTGTCCGACAGCGAAGTCCCAGTCCAATAGGTCGACGCCCTCCTCCACCGTCGTCGACTAATGCGTCTGGTGGGACGGCAATGACTGTCGACGATATGAGACCCCCTCCACCGAAAAGACAAAGAGACGATTCGTACCCTTCGTCGTCCCTTCCACCTCCGCCGGCTTCTTCGAGTTCCAGTTCGACGTTACCACCTCCGCCATCTTCTTCAGCTTCTGGGTATTACTCGCCTGGTCCTGGCGGCAGAGGCAAGCAGGAATATCATCATCCCCATATGCAGGCTAGGATACCTAGTCCCCCACCGCCACCGCCGCCGTCGACGGGTGGTAGTGTGGGTGTGGGTTATTATGAAAGAGACCGGGAGCGCGAACGAGGGAGAGACGGGTATGTTCCTCCGAGAGATTATGGCGGGAGAAGTACATATGAAAGGCCGAGATCTCCTCCGCCTCCGCCGCCCCGTGGGGCAGAGAGAGCAGGAGGTGGTGGTGTGTACCGTCCGGCAAATAATGGAAGTGCGTATGTAGGGAGAGAAGATAACCATCGCAGGTACATGCCTCCTCCCCCTAGAACTGCTTGAAGCAGTTAAAGACCATGAAAAACTACCCCAACTACACCATTTGGTTGTAGGTTATGTGAGTTCCGCTGCGTTTTTTTTTGTTTTCCTATCCTCGTCCCTGATGCTACCTGGATTTCATAGAACATATTACATGATTCCCTATCTCGAACAATCTGTGTTATTATCTTTACTACATTTATGGATATGGGTTTATGCGTAAACTTGAGTGGTTTGAGGTTTCTATTCAATCCACCGTAAAGTCCCCCAATTTTAGTGTTCATGAATTCCTAGTAACCGGACGAGACGGACGTCGTAAGATCCGTGGTCACAAGGTACGCAGATGAGACATGTAATCACTCACTGACCTGAATAACCTGCAAAGAGTGCTGTCCAGCTTTCTTAATTTCTTAATTTTCAAGTAGGCGGTTCGGTGCTTTTCCGTCCTCTTAGGGCCATTACACGATCTATCGAAGACCCAATCGGAATCTTGACGGAAGATGGTCATCATGGGGAGGGTCATTAGGAAGCAAAAAGGCGTGAGCTGAGCTGATCTCTGCAAGCGAGAGGGGTTGTGGCATCGTAATGATTTCGCCATAATTTGTCATTGGCGTCTAAAGAAAGTTTCTTACGCCATAGCATTATTACATGGCCGATCCTATGAAAACGTATAAAATTGCCTGGTCTTGTCGGTTGATTCATTCCATTACGACCCCCGCCTTTCTACCTCGCAATGTCGCCGTCCATCATCCATAGTCACGCCAACGGTTCTTCTTCTGCCAAGAAACATCAACATCAAGGCGGTTTCGCTACCCGTGCTATCCACGTCGGTTCTGAACCGAGCAGCGAGACGGGAGCCGTTATCCCAGCGATATCGCTGAGCACCACATACAAGCAAGATGCTGTCGGTGTACACAAAGTATGTGATGTGTGCGCGCCCCAGGCGTTGCTAGTTGGTCTTATCATAGTCTAGGGCTTCGAATATACACGATCTCTGAATCCCAACAGAGCAGCTTTGGAACGCACTTTGGCTGCCATAGAATCAGGCGGTGCATATGCTCTCACGTTCTCCTCAGGCTCTGCGACGACTGGGACGGTTCTTCAATCCCTCGGGCCAAACGCCCATATCGTCAGCGTAAACGATGTCTATGGCGGAACTTTTCGTTACATGACTAGAGTCGCCAAAGAACTCCAAGGCCTAGAGACGACCTTTGTCGATCTTGAAAATGCCAGCGATGAAGAAGTCATCAATGCGATTCGCCCTAATACCAAGGTGAGAAAACCACGTTTGCGTCATCAAACCAAAAGAACGACTCTAAAACTCTTTTCCTTTTCCGTCCAGCTAATCTGGATCGAGTCCCCAACGAATCCTACGCTGCGTCTTATTGATATAGAGAAGATATCCAAATTGGCTAGATCCCACCCTTCGCGGCCTTTGATCCTCGTGGACAACACCTTTCTATCGCCATTCTACTCCTCGCCCTTACTTCTTGGCGCCGATCTGGTGATGCATTCAATGACGAAGTACATAAACGGACACTCCGACGTCCTAATGGGTGCCCTGATCCTCCCAGCCTCACCACGCCATCTCGCCGTCTATGAAAAACTCCAGTTCCTCCAAAACGCCAGCGGTGCTGTTCCTAGCGCGTATGATTGCTGGCTCGCTCAACGTGGTGCGAAGACCCTCCATCTGCGCATGAAAGCCCACGGAGAGAACGCACTCGCTGTCGCCAAATATCTACAACAGCAAACCGACTTCGTCGAGGAGGTTATCTACCCTGGCCTGAAAACCCACCCACGCAACAAACTCGCGTATAAATCCCTTTCATCGCATGCCCGCAAATTCGTGGATACATTCAAACCCGAAGACGCGGACGCATCGAGTATGGATTCGGACGGGTACACGCCCTTTGATTTCCCATACAGCGGCATGATCTCGTTCCGGATACGTGGGTCGGCTGAGACAGCGGAGAAGTTCCTTATATCGACGAAGTTGTTCACGCTTGCGGAGTCACTGGGTGGGGTTGAGTCTCTCGCTGAACACCCCGCTCAGATGACCCATGGTAGCATCCCACCGGCTGAGCGTGCGATCCTTGGTATCGGAGACAATCTGATTCGGTTGAGCGTCGGCGTTGAGGATGGAGAAGACCTTGTGGAGGATGTTGCACAGGCGTTGAGGAAAGCTGTTATTGGTGACAACCTTTAATGTTATGTTAGAGTTATTTATTCCCCGAAGATTGCCTTGGACTGCGTGCTTATGCGCGTCGTTTGTCGCAACAAGATGTATGTAATACCCTAATTTGTTCCTGACAGTGATAATGTTGACTATTGGGCGCATATCAATGGTCCCAGTACTTACCATAAAAGAGGGTGCGAATAACTGAGGCAAGAACTGAGAAAGAGACATTGAGAGTGGAGGTTGAACGTTGAATGTATAAAGGAGCGAGGTTACATCTTTCCAGGCGGACTGGCGGAGACCAACAGATGTTGATTTCACATAACAATCTTGAAGCCGCGGAGGTCCTACAGCCTTTCAGAACTTCGGCTTCAGGAGGTGGAATGAAGAGCCTTGGTGGGTTAGCCTCGTGACCAGACCGCTATGAGGTCGTCGCTTAAAAAGGAGACTGTCGATCGACAATATCATAGACAGGCTGGTCACGAGCCTATTGGTGGGTATATGCGTACAAAGAACCAAAGAAGCATAGCGTCGATCATTAGGACGTGAAGTGAAAAGCCGCTATTTAAAAGTGCCTATATGCACATCGAATCCTCAAGCTTACTGCGCAAGAGCTCAGATTCTCGTAGGGACAAGGAGGGAGAAGCGAAAGTTACCTTTACTTCTCTTCGCTGACGAGCGTATATAGGTGGTATCGAGACCGGTGCCATCACTGAGCTCTTTGGAGAATTCAGAACCGGGAAGTCTCAGATATGTCATACCCTTGCTGTAACGTGCCAGCTCCCTGTGAGTATGGGGTCTGGGGGAGGGGCAAATGTCTCTACATCGACACGGAGGGCACTTGAGCGAAAGTAACCGCAAAAATAGCCGCGTCAAATCAAAAGTTGCATAGGAACGGGTTGGCCCATCGTGTAAGAACAAGGTGTATGCGCGACACGTATCTGAAAAAAGACAGCTATGGGAGTCCATCCAAGCGACCGGACTGACAAAGGATGTGACTTCGATGTCGAAAAGGGGAAGGGAATCTGCGAGAAACAGAAAGTGACCCAGGAGACAGAGAAATCACGTATATGCGCTTCATTGAATCGAGATAGTTATGGGGTTGCATCCAAGTGGATGGGCTTGAAGAGCACCACGGTATGAGGTCGATGGTGGAATCGGTGTCTGGAAGGGGAACATGGGTCTGCGGAAAAGTGGGGACTGCCTATAAGACAGAAAATGGGGGAAAGGGACTACCAGGCTCATGAACTTAATCTGTTTCTGATGTGGCCCCAATCAACTCCATTGCTAGGCGAGCAATGTACAGCTAACTAGGTGAACCGGATCAAGAAGAACATAAGGATGAAGAGTACGCAGACGGTAACGAGACTTGCCACAACCAAACAAGTCGTCGACTGACTCTTCCCGCGATGATCTCTCAGCCTGATTCTTTCTTTCGTCATCCCATCCAAATTCCCTTCAATCTTCAGCTGAGCATCTTCAACTACGGCCTTGTCCTTCTCGAGTGATTCTGAGAAGTGGACTGCATTCCTCCTCAATTGCGTAGCCATCTGAGCTAGCTGCTCCGAGAGTTCTTGTTGCAAAGCAGTGGTATTGTGGAGGAATTTGGGGGCGACGCCGCTTGATGCACCAACGGCTGTGGCATTGGAAGTTTGGCCTGGTGCAGTTGTTGGAATGAGGAGAGTTGGGATCGGTGATATGAATGAGGTGGATGGCTCAGAAGGTGAAAGGAGGAGATCCGTTGCGGGCGGTGGTGCTGGTGATGAGGTCGTCGGTTCGGACGTGGGTTCTTCAATTGTAGCCTCCTCTTTCACGCTTGGTTTTGGTATTCGCGCCAATAGTGACTTTGGCCGCGAGGGTGCAGGTGCATAACGCTAAAGGAAGATCGCAGAAGTGTCAATCAGTCTGTGCTCTAAACATAGCGTACAAACAAACCTTCTCCACCTCTTGCAGCTCCAGCTCCACTTTTTCCAACTTCTCCCTCGTATCCTGGAAGCTTTGCATAGTAGACCTACAACCCAGATATGAGTGCAAAGTCTTAGTATCAGACGCATTTAACATACGAACTAGTATCTTCCTCGTACATCTCGACATTCTTTAGCAGTTTTCGACAATACTTTATCCTCTGCAAGAACCATTCGTTAGCCTATGCCCTCTTGAGGGAGAAGCGAATGCACCTGCAACGCATCCTGTGCTTTCAACCAGATCGTGAACTGGGAACCGTCTTTACTAAGAGTCCATTCGTCACTTTCTGCAGACTTTTCCAGTCGCCGTACTAGACGGGCCAAGTTGATTCGGTCGTGGCGAATCTGTTCCAGCGATGCCATTTGGGATGAGTGTTGGGAGAGAGAGTCAAGACCACGTCGCGCGCTGCGTCATGACGCGATGACCTCATTTCAAATTCAGAAGCCACGTGGTAGGATAGGGGAGAAGCACAGGGGCTAAGAAGGTTGCGAAATGTCATCAAGCAGGTCGTCCCCGGTAAGTCTGTCCAGTATCCTCCCTCGCGAAACATCCATTGAAATCCCTCCTTATAGAGCCCCCCTACGCGGGTTTCTCGGTACTGGGATGGATTTCAGGGAAACCAATCCCCAATCACTCTGATGTTGCCATAGTTTGTATTAATTACAGCTGAGTAGAGGCGATCTACTGGTCTGACCCATACGAGCTACCAAGTATCGCTTTCAAGACGTTCGACCCAGGTTTGCCTGACTTTAAAGACATGGTTTCACAGCTTGCTGCCCTCATGTGTTCGTCCTTTGATAATATCAGCGGCCTATCCAGTATTGTGAGCAGCTTTCCTAGAGAAAGGGAGCATTAACTGACTGACCTTTTCTGCAATAGCATATATCGTGTGCTGAATATGCGCCGATATCTGGATAGGCATCACGGAGGCATCAACCTGGTGCCAAGTTGGTCTACTTGTTTCTGGGTGAGTTGAAAAAATGGGGAGTTCCTACTTACAACACGCAAGTTCTTGGTTCCATACACCTTCAATGACTCATCCACCACACCGCCAGCTTCACGAGGCAGCATAGAGGCCGTCCCAATAGGATGATATATCGTCTGCAAATTTCCGCGCACATACTCCGCCAACTCGTCATCAAACTGAACCTCCGGGCCAGGCGCGACTTCACGCGCAATAGCTGATTTCAACGACTCCGTAGAAACTATCTTGCGAGCCAATTTGAAGGCGCTGACAAGTAAGTCCATGTCGAAAGGGTTTGTCATGAATTGGGGGTTGATGGAGGGGACTTCGAGGGGATTTGCGGAGGATATGTGAACAGACCCACGGGAGAAGGGATGGAGAAGACCTAAAAGGAGTGAGATATAGTTTTTACCTTCGATAGGTGAGCTTCTGGTATTGGGAAGGTATCCTGAGACACTAGCAATTCTATTGATAAACAAAAATGATCAGCGACACATCACTGTGTCAACGGCAGCGGCCACTAAATTGTGCAGCGTACTCAACATAAGACACCTGGTCAGAATGAAGCCATTCTCGCTGGAGGTCCACAGTCTGTTGGATGCCTAGGGACTGATTTGGACCATCGACAGCGGGCTGTTTCACCCCATCTTCCGGTGCTTTGATATCATGGGATATGGAAGAGAATGGAAGGAATGCAAAAGCCGACATCGGGGGAGCTGACAATATGCCAGTACCCTTGGCCGCACTGAGTGACGACGCAGCATCGTAAGTCAGTAGCAATTGAGCTCAAGAAATGAAGGGACTCACTACTGAACAGATTCCTCGAGATACCTTGGAGGCGTTCGGAGAACATCATTGGATTCGAGTCCCGCGGTCAATTCGCAGGTAAAAGGGCACCATAGATGGTCCTAAAAAGGCAGTTGAATAACGGCTCATTGGGAGCACATCAAAGGCCTACCTCTATGATGAATTAGTGGACAAAAGCATTAGAAAAGGCGATATAAGGTACGTACGAAGGTTGCTCCCTACTCCAGGTAGGTCAACGACGACAGGGATATCAAACGACTCAAGTATCGTTTTGTTCCCGATTCCTATTCATGATGTGAGCATAGAAACTTGTGAAGGATGATATTCTTGAGTGCTAACCAGAAAGCTCGAGAAGTTGCGGTGTTTGGAACGCCCCGGTACACAGGATAACTTCTCTGGTCGCTGAAACCGTCAAAGTCTCTCCTCCTTTCTGATACTCTACCGCTGTTGCGATCACGTCACCCGAAGCATCATTTTTCTCAAACACCACGCGTGTAGCTTGCGCGCCAGTCAACGTGGTCAAATTGGGTTTGGCTTTGTGCGGTTCATAATATGCCTGAGGATGAGTAAGTCTGGGTCAATTCATTGACACACCGGAGAAGTTTGAGAAGTACTCACGGAAGCAGAAGAAGCTCTGGTGTGCTTGACCGGATGCACAGCGACTGGTCCCGTGAAGCTTCCAACATTAGAGCCACCCTCCTGTGATCGAGACAGATGATGAGCGATTCGGAGCGCAGAAGATTGGTCATGCAGATGAGACTCACTGGGTCAGAATTGAAAGGTATGCCCACGGCTGCGAATGCTTCGAGAATGCGGGTATGCAACGGCGTCAAATAGGCAGGGAACGTCCGCGGTAAGGGGCCAGATGTTCCAGTAGTGTCGCTATGAGCGGTCGTTACGACGGGTGTGAAAGTCTCTGACTAAGGAAGCGAGCAGAACAGCCTGAGATGAGGACTGAGAATGAAAGAAAAAATCCCTGCCTTCTGGAAATACTTTCGGAATTCGGACCAATTCCATCCTGGCGTACCGAGTTTCTCGAATGCTGGTATATGAAACAGTCAATTGAACTATCAAGTGCGGGAAATAAGCCACAGGGACTCGAGAAGACATACCGTCGTACTCAGTAGCAGACGCCCTGGTAGATATTAATGGGTATAGGTAAATTCCGTTACACACGGGAAATTCAAACGGACTAACCGATCCAACTGCATGAGGTTTAGCTACAGATCCCGCCATGAATCCTGAGTAAATTGATGAATATCGACGAAGAAATGGAACTCACAAGCGTAGAACCACCTAGGCCTTTACCACTGAGAGGACCGCAGTAAGGATTGATCCAGCTGAGCAATAGGGAAGTATTTACCGTGGTAGATATATGCGACGTCCGTTTAGTGCGTCTTGTGGAGTCGTGAAGAACCCCCAGTCAGTGTCTGGGTTCCTCAGGCTTTTAGAATACAATGCTAGAAGCTACGATGTCAGCAGCGCACCATGATAGTATGAGAGATGTTTTACCGGGGGTCTGGATGTCTTGGTTTTGCGACATATCCTTGCCAGCTTCGATGATAGCAACGGAGAGATCGGGATCTTCGGCCAAGCGGGTAGCGACGACGAGGCCAGCGAGGCCGCCTCCGACGACGATGTAATCGACTGTCTGCTCCATCGTGCGCGTGCTACTGGGTCTTTAGAAGGATCGCGAAAGGGAACGATAATGGAATCGACCTGAGGATCGTTCGCATTTAAAGCCCACGGTCAAGCGACGCCTTTGGTAATTAGTTAGATGTGGCCCTGATTAAGGGATAAAGATGGATGGGTAGTGTAAGCTTGCGAGGTGCCCGGAGGTTCGCGTATATCTACACTCAAGAAGCTTCAGGAACTCTTCCTTCACACACCACATGGTGGGATTTCGGAAGCTGCGAGGCAAAAGGCAAATACGCATTGCTGATAGCGCACTAGGAACTTTGAACGATGAACCTCTGAAGGCTGAGTTCATTAGCACCTCGGCGCTTGGGTGTCCCTGGTCAGCGAAGTCCAGGAAAGACCGGCGCTGAGCTCCAGTGAGTAGTTGTCGAGAAGCGGGTTAGAAGGGTGTGAGGCGAGCTTGGCACATGCCACACGGCACACTTAGAGGGATGATCGATCCCTCTGTCATCTTTTCCTGATAATAAAATGGAATCAGAATCGAGTAGTTCAGATAATATGTAGTTGCCATCAGCGCACGCTGGCATTTCTGGCATCTAACTCTGACCTCCCTGCACGCACCGGTCTCAACCTGTGCTAAAACCTACGTCTGAGTCAACTCAGAACCCAGCGTCGGCAAAGCTAAGATCCTGACTCAGTGTTTGCTTAAATAGAGGCTTGAAGTCGAGACGAAAGGGGACTCAAACTTCGACGCAACTTCGACGTAAACTTCAACATTCAGGGTGTCCACACCCAGGTCCACGTAGACTCATTAGTCAGCTCGTGGGAACATTTCCTGTCCAAATTGAAACACGCTTGCGAATCCGTCGAGTGGCGCTTCATCATCTTCCACAGCGACCACCACCACCACCACCACCACTTTTCAACTTCACAAAGGTAATTCCAGCGATACCTGTCTATGTGCCAGGCTCACCTTTCTCGACGATAGTACACAATGAAATTCGCTCTGCTCCAGTGTTTGACTGTTGGGGCTGCGATGGGTGCGTCTTCCTCGCTTTCTCAATGATAGCGAAGCAACTCACTCACCTTTTGGTTGAAGTTTCCGCCACGCCCATCAGAGTCATTATGGTCTCTTCGACCACCACTGATGTCGTTGGACACCTTCGATTCGGCATGCCCGTGGCCCACGCCCATGCCGACCCCAACGTCGCCCAAATGATCAAGCCTGCCCACCATCTCGTTGCTGAGGCCGGTACTCAGCATGAGGAAGGAGCGCGCCGCCGCCCAGGATGTCGTTTCAGGCAAAAGGCCGTTTCGGTATCCAACGCTTTCAGAAAGGTGTTGGGATTACCCCTGATCGAGAACAACCCCAACCTTCATCGCATTTCACCTGATCACAACGGTCAACACGACAACCCATACAACCTTCCTGCCGATGTTCTTCGGGGTGCTACTGTCCATGCCATCGCATCGGACAGCAACGACGGAGCCGTTCACGTCATTCCCCACCACCGTCACCATGGATTCCACCAACGTATCAAGGAATCTTCTTACCTTACACGTCTTCATTACGCCTTGACCATCCTCGGACCCTGGGAGGGAAGAGCCGTAGCCTTCGTTCTTGGTAAGCACACGTTGCATCTCTTCTCGCTTCCCGCTATTAACCTTAACCTTCCGCCTGTCAGGCTGCGGAATTGGTGTTCTTTTGAGGATGTTCTGGGTCTTGGCTATCCTCAGTTATCGCTCCATGCGAGGCCCCAAGGAAGAGGATGAATACACCCACATCGTCGAGTTTGTCGAGGCTGAGGAGATCTTCGTTGCTCCTCCCAACTACACCCTCGCCGACGAGAAAGCTCCCATCACCGAGGAGGATAGCAAGGCGGTTCCAACTGCCTAGATTTCTCGTATTCTTCATCCATCCTTTTGTGATCGGAATTTACAGTTGTCGTAATTCCTCGCATCCGTTGGTTTGGAAAGGCTTCTCTTTTCTTGTTCCTTTTACATTCAACATATATATCTGTCACCGCTCCTTATCTTACTCGGACTCCGTCTTGAATGTACTTATACTTTTTCAATGAAATATCAGGTAGGTATGTAATAACCGCCTCTTCCATGAGTGGTCACTACCGTCGAAAGGTATTTATCTGGTTAAGCAACGGATCATACATCGCAGACTACGTTGGCTTGTTTTACGGAGCATGAAGTCCATCCAAAACTCGGAATTCTGAGATGGTCCCTGTGAAGCCAGGACCACCAACCTGTGAAAGCTACACATCATTCAGTCAGGCAAAGCGGTAAACAGCGGAAGAAGAGGCATCGACTTACCGGTGCGACAAAGCCCATAGGCCTAAACTGTTCGATCCTCCTGATCAACGTTTCAAAGCCACCAACGCTCGTCCCATCAACGAAGGCCGTAGTTTCATCTTCGGTACCTTGGATGACAAGATGAACAGTGCGGCTCGCAGAGTTGGGGAATACGAAGTTGTTCAAAGGGTATGTGACATTGCTTGAGAGGAATGTAAGTGTCGTTGATCCATTTTGTGTGGGGACGAGGAGGAGCGCTGTGTCCGGACCTGTAAGGAGTGAAGCTGACGGAGAATTTGGTGGTAGCGGAAACTGTGTCTTGAAATTCAAAGAGAGTGTATAGTTAGCTCCTTTGGATCCAAGAGGAGTGGCTATATGCGCGCCATCTTTGAGCACGATCCCGTCATTCGTGAGGGTAGCGCCTTTTGAGAGCTTGGCGTCGAATCCATTACCGCTGAGATCCTTCACCCCGCTCTTTCCAAAATCAAAGGAAACAACCCTCTCCCCAACAACCACACCATTAACTTTCACCCTCCGGTCCAAGTTTTGTCCAGGTGCGGAAGCTTCCAATACTGGGAACACTTGATCAAACTGCTCTCGCGTGAGCATCGTCTGAGTGCGATTGACAGAGTGCCAGCTCGTGGCAGCGACGAATGGCAGTCCCATCTTGAGGGAATAAAAGGCTTCAAGTGGCGTACTCGCCGTCGGGCCTTGATCTGACCAAATTGCCATGATCCCGCCGAGGAGGGTTGGTGCAGATAGAGTCGTCGCTTGTCTGTTGACTGAGAAAGAGCGGCCGTGGGTTCAGCAACAGGTACCTCGGCGAAGGAAAGGGTCATAAACTCACACTTGGTTGGATCCCAAGGGCCGCCCTGTTCGTTCCCCGTCCAAAGGTGGTTCTGATCGAGTTTCTGCGGGAAGCCACCAGACTGCTTCATCACGATATACAGGAAAGCATCTTCGCTATTGATCAGATTGTAACCTTGTTCAAGCAGTTCGAGGGCGTTGTCCTTTATGCGGTCCTCGTTAGCATTTCTCACTCACCCTAGAAAGATAAAAAGAATGTACCTGGCCTCCGTCCTACGATAAATGTGAATCAACGATTTGTTGTGAAAATGTCAACCAAGCCACATACCCAATGTTGCACTGTTGTCCCCTTGGTGAGTGTTAAATCGTCACTAGGCTCAAAGGTGCCCCACGATCGAATACTCTTGACACCTCCAGAGATATCCCTGATGAAGTCGCTCATATTCGCCACAAAACGTAGATAATCATCTGCTAATGAACTGGCATATTCGTCCGCGCCAATGGAGACTTGCTTTGAGTGCAGATGGGGTAGATGTTCAGCCCATATATCATGCATTGTCTGGGTGGACGCAGGAAGTGAAAGACTATAGTGCGGACAGCGATTTCGTTAGAAGCACCAGACGATCGATAGTACATAGAGACCTACTTGAGGAGGGAAGGGTCATCGTCCAACGCGAGCTCTGGTTTCCACTGGGTGATCACCAATGCATGACCAGGGGCTTCGATCTCTGGGACAACTGCGCGGACGAAAGGGTGTAAGTCTAAAAGTGGAGTCATAACTTTTGGGGTAGAGTATAACCTACTTGTGACACCTCGAGCGGCGCAACTGCGCTGAAGGTCATCGAAGTCTTCTCGCGAATAAGTTTCGTTGACGTGTGGGGTGAGGCCCGCGAATTGTGGGTTGGGCGAGTAGAGGCGGAAACGAGCGTACGTCGAAGACCCGTCAAGGAGAGCAGGCTGAGAGAGGCCCGGGATAAGTTGATGAGAGATGTCGTGTTGGGGGGAAGCTCACCAAGTTATCTGAGAGATGAAGATGAAACTCGGATGCCTAGCGTATGTATGGTTATATGCGTGATCTTTTGAAGGATAGGGAGGATGACATACCTTAAAATAAGAGAAATATGCACACATCTCTTTGAGGTAGCTGGTGGGGTACCACTGCCTTCCGACATCGATCATGATACCCCGGGTGGGCCAGTCCGGTTGATCAATAATAGTACCAACGGGGTGCGATGCATTCCTTTGCACTAAGCCTTGCAAGAGGGTAGTCACACCCCTCCAAACACCAAGAGGACTTGCTCCAGAAACCTTGACAGATTTGGTGCCAATTTGGATAGTATATCCTTCGGAGGTTGGTTTCCCGTTTGCCAACGTATACTTGCCGCGAGTATCCAAAGTCAAGAATATCGTATTGTCCTGAATCTGGTTTCCAATAGATAAACGAGGCGAGGCTTTGGGAAATAGCTCAGCGATATCAGAGGTAAAGGTAGATGCGAATTCGCGTAGAGAAGGCGGGATTAATGTCAGACCGTCTTGATCCCGGTGACCTTGAAATTTTGAGTCTACGACAATCGACACTCTTGGTGGGAGGATAAACTTATCCCCAGGCGACGCGGGGACCCACGACTTGACTGTCGGGACGATGATTGGGGTAGCTGATCCTTTCATTAAATGACTGTATGCTAGCGGGATAGGTAACAAACTCACCAGAGGTCCATACATGAGAGAACCATGTAATGATAGTCCAAACCACGATTGCTTCTACCAGAGTTCGCATGTCTGGACAAGGGTGGGTTTGTCAGAGAGAATTCTTCTTCCACCAGTCTTATAGCCCTATCGCGCGGAAGATGCAACCATGTGCGACATGGGGCTGAGGCGGTCCGTCGACGCGGCAAAGAAGTACAGAGAAGCCTCCTCCACCATCTGGATGTGATATGAATAGGACACTTACTTCGCTAGATGACATATATGCTTGCCGGAATCGACGTGTCTGCCCATCGCCGCAATCAAACCGCATTGGATTATATGCAGTCCAGCCATTGCAAGTATCGCGCTAACTTGGGGCACTAAGGCGTAGTCGTCAGGTGGCTCTATCGACGAGACACGGCGCGTTTCGAAGCGAAGTGGGATCCCAATGAGCATAACCGTAGCTGTGTCACATGTGGCCAGTTCGTAGATCCACAACGGAAGTGTGAAGTGCTATGGCTGATGGTATGAGACACGGATCGGAGGCTGCTGAATGTATGCGTGTGAATTGATGAGTAATCCGCTGATGTCACTGTTTCTTGGGCCACCATCTTGCCATTGTAACCGCGTCCACCATCAACAGCAGCAGCTTGACATTGCATCATGTCATCCCACTAGTGACTGACACAGGAAACCTCTCATTGTCAATGTCAATCCATATGTTTACTTCCGAAGCTCTGACTTGCTGTGAAACCCCCTCTCGCCCTTTACAATAGCAACGGAGATGGCCCACTCACCGCGACGGTATGGAGATTGGCCATGTTGATGAGCCATGGCCAGTCCAGGAAACATCTGCTTGCTATGATACACGAGACCCAGAAGTACATCTGCAGAATTCGCGTCGCAACTTACAAGCGCTCTGGCGCCCCACCCCGTCACGTCACATCCATCCTAGTTGTCAATCCACCATCGTGCTAAAACACTGCTACGGGACCCTAGAAATGAACTAAGCTGGTCGTGCCAAACCTTTTCACGTCTAGTCCTGGGGACTGGCCCACTACCGAGATGAGTATATAAAATGGTCTGCCAACACTCAGTATTCTCCAGCAGTCTGCGACTTCTCCCCTCTTCTCTTTCCAAGTGAAAGCTCTCTTCTCTCATTTTCAGTCTTCGAAACACCTTCTTTTGGGTCACTATAAACACCACCATCACCATGATCTTCCAACTCGAAGCGTTATTCTTTCTCTTTTCTCTCATCTCCTCCATCCATGTCCTCGCAGCGCCAGTCGCTCTGGTCAGTCTGGCTGTTGGTTAAATTTTCTTGTGTCAAAGGTCCTTATAATCTCACCACAGGTCCCCTCAACAACCCACCTCCTTCCGCGTGTCTTTGGACCCTCATTCACCTTCTCTGGTGACCTCGCATCCTTCCCAATCCCCCCTGCAGGTTCAGACAAAGACTCCATCAAGAAGAACAAGAAAGCTCTAGCCCAACAAGCATCTCGCGAGCAACAGCAACAAGTAGCCGAATCCCGTGTCCGCTCCGTCCTCGAAAGCGCAAGATCTTCGTTAGGATTGTCGGATAACCTTGCCGTGAATATCGTCAACAATTTCCACACTAGCAAGTCGGATACCGAGAAGCATATCACCTTCAATTTCAACGCACCAGCTTGCAAAGGCACCTGTGTAGGACACGCGTACAATCCGATCTCGAGCATCTCCCCTGGGAAAGGTCAACCCGGAAAGGTATGTAATCTCATAGGTTACATGCCAAACATTGATTTGAGCAATTGATGACAGATCTTCAACGCGACCACCGCGACCATCTTTGGAGGACAAGACAAATAAAGAAGAGAAAGGTCCAGACTCAAAGCTCACCGCCTCAAGGCCTCGCCTGTCCCCATGTCCAGCCACCGCCGTTCCATCCTGCGATCCTTCCGCGTTCCAGCACACCTTCTCTCAACTCTCAACTCCTCTCCTCCTCCACAATACGTCTACGATCATGCTCGTTCACCACCCCGCAATCCGACTTCGAGTGCCTTTCAAGCTCAAGCCTGATGTTCAACGTTCAACTCTCACTGAGCATCCTCCAGCGCCACCGAGCTCGACTATATCAACCAGTGTCTTCCGTTAGTCTTCCGGCCCTCTTTCACCCGCGTACATGTTGCGCCAGGCCACCTGAAGTCACATATGCGCCGTACGATTCTCTGTACCCTTCTCGACTCGGGCGCCTCGCTACTCCCACTTGGTTCAAAAACGCCGCCCTGATTCCACGCTATCGGCCCTTTTGAACTTGAACATCATCAACGAAAGGTCGTTTGTATCATTGCTACTGTCCATGTGTTATGCACCGTATCCACCGCGTCTCACCTAGATTCCATCGCTACATGCACCCTCCCCCTTCCGTACTTGCTCGTCCTCGTCCCCTGCTTTGCATCATGTTCATAGACCATCCTAGCATCACTCCTCGCATCTACATCTACATCCCCATCTATCTAGCATCGCATCATCTCCTCATTTTCTCGTATCTCATCATCTACTTTGGACACTCGACAAAGGACTTTTTCTCCACACCTATATATTCTCCGTACCATCATCATCTACTCTACTAACTAACATATCACATCACATCCCACTCGCACCGCTCCTCCCCTTCCACACCCGACAGAGAGATAATGTACATAACTAATAATACAAATCAAATTGCAGCGCATCCGTACGTGTATGTAGATGAGTCGCAAGTTTGAAACACTGGCCCAACCCTTGGCCCTTGTCGCCCTCCTCATTGCGCAGAGGGACAAACGGCATCGACTCGTTCCAGTGAAGGTCCAGTTACGAGTGGCCGTGGCGCGGGAGGGGATCATAAATAACGTATCCAAGAGAGAGATAGAAGGTAGGCATGGTTTGAAAATCGGGGAAATCGTGATGACGAAGAACCAGAGGGAAAAAACCAGAGGGAGGGAGGAGAGATGAGGAGGGGGAGGGGGGAAAGGAATCGAACTGAGATAAATCGGGGAAAGAAGAAACTCGAGAAGATCCTTGGAGTAGATATTCTTGGATGTCGTTGTGAACGATACATCATCCTGACGATAGATATAAGTTGTCGGAAGGGTTCCGACACTGGGGGCAGAGGCTAGTCCACCATGGAGGTGCCTGCTAATTGGTCGAGGAGATGCTGAACCAATTGCTGGGGGTGAGCACCGGGAAGGGTATAGCGGGTGACTTTGGTACGGGCGGTCTCCAGGATCCAGGCACGCCACTGGCCTCGAGGAATATTGATCTTATATTCGAGGGCGACGAGCGCGTCATATTCCTGTTGCTCAAAGCCAGACACGTCGATGTCGCGTAAGTTCTGGGTCCTATAGACGATGTAAGTCGTGGTCCATGGGCGAAGAAAAGGACGATATGGCTTACCAAGTGCTAAGTGGCACCTTGTTGTCGCTGAAGTTACGACACGCGATGCGAGAGTAGACGAGGAACAGCATGTGGATGATACACTTCAAATCATCCGCAGCATATGGGCTCTCCCAGTCCAAGCTCACGAGGGGCAAAGTGCGGGAGGTGTAGAACACGGAGGCAACAATGACCTCGGCGGGAAGCTCCAAGCGAAGCATCTCAACATAGATGAGTTGGCCGGCAGCTCTGATCACTGTGGTCCTAAGGATGAACAGGTTAGGTCCCCGAACGGAATTGAGACAGATTGGAACGCACCAATCAACGTTACAGTCCTGGTTAATCCCGAACGAAAGAGAGTTGAAGATCATCTGTCCGACCCAATGACCGAGCGATCTGAATGAATCCCAATTATCCCAAGGGATGCGAAGAACAGGGGTTTCAGGCTTGGGTGCGTCGTAGCGCTTCGTAGGTTTCTTATAGCGTTGTCCCTTAGTCCTCTGGAGTCGATACCCGGAGGTGGACAGAAGCGCTGAGCTGTTAGAGCTAGAGCTCGACCTTGACTCCGTGGGGGATGGGTACGCGCGGGGCTTCGGAATGGCCATCTAAAGGGACAAGTTGGTTATCGGAGCGAAGTAGATAGTCACTCAAATTCCTTACAGCAAACGTTCTCTCAACAGAGTCGAAGCACGGAGGGGCAAGCTCAGAGGGATCAGGCGACAGCTGGAACTTAGGGAATCGATAGTAGGCCGTCTCTGGGGAGAGGGGAGGGAGGGATGCAAGACGGGAAGACATGCTGTTAGATACTTGGAAAGTTCAAGAGGATGTGGTGGTAGAGGTTAAAGCGACAAGAGGGACATTGGGTATGCCACTCCCTCATATTTATACCGTTGGGAATTCCAAGAGGGCCTCAACACGAGTAGCCACCTCGGACAAAGGAAGAGTTGACAGGAGGTAAAAGAATCCCATTTAGGAAAGCGTGTGGCCATAATGGGTAGTCCCCCATTGTCCTTGTCGGAGTTCGGAACATTCCGAAGGTTAGTGTGACTGTAGGCGAAGGTCAGTGCATCGTAGATCCGAAAGGGCGACCAGACAGTGCGCGTCGTTCACAATAATCAGCCAGAGCCCGATTCCTTGAAGAAGTATATGGTACGGACTACACTAATGAGCGTGACATGAACATGTTATGTTGTACAAAGAATAAGCTAGCGCGTTACGTATCGTTAGATCAGATATTGGTATACTGTAGATAAAACGGTGCATTGATAACTGAGTGCAAAGTGGAGACTGTATGGGGATGAAGGACTGGGTGAGGACCAACTCGGGTGCCAAGAGAAGAATGGTACATGGAAGAGACGCCAGTGACGGATGGAGGGACCAGTCTTGGTGTGATATGAAATGCCCAAAAGGGTCACGGAACCAAAAGAACCAGCGCAAAAAGACATACATGATCGGGAGTATCTCTAACAAACCTGTAACAGCTTTAACGGGCCAGGATTCCGGGTTAGTTGAACCTTGGGAATTTCTGGGGAGTGGCCTGGGTGTGTCGAGAGGAACGTCGCAGGTGAGTGGCTCCGTCGTCATCCTCGGCAGCCGCGCCTCGTGCTCGACCGTTTGGACCTTTGCTCTTCTGAACACCAGCACTTGCCTTCGCTCTACCCTTGCCCTTGCGTGGTGACGGCGACCCGGGCGAGGCTTTTCCCTTTCCCTTCCGCTTTCCGTTGCTGGTATCCTCCTCGGCGGCACTCTCCATCTCAGCGTCCTCATCGAGGGCACGTTTATGCCCGGCTTTATGGGGTGGAGAGTTGGAAGCATCGGACTCTGCATCCTGATGCTTCATAACGGCATCAATCATCTCTTGAGAAGGCTCGAGGATTTCTCCTTTGCCTTCGGCCGCTTCCTCGAGTACTCTGGCTCGCCTTTGAAGGCGCTGTGACGATGAATGTTCCCGAGGGAGTCCTGAGCCCGAAGCTTTACCAGCGGGAGGATATTCCTCTTCCTCAGCGATCTCGGACAACATAGACACGTCTTTAGGGATAGAGCTTGTCGAGCTACTGCCACCGAGTTGAAGACGGTTACACAGGAAGTTTGACGGCGGGTAATGGGGTTGATAACCTTGGAGCCATGGGTGGAACAGTGAGTCGGAGAGGGTCATGCGATGAGATGGATCGAAGGTTAATAGCGCTCGGATGAACGATTCAGCTAGGCGGTTCCAGTCAGAAGGACGGATGAGGATGAAGGGGGCGACGGAAGGACAAACCTTCCGGGGTGACCTTCGCAGCAGATAGCGTTCCCCAGTCTATTTGCCGTTCGAGGATGCGCATTCGTATGTCCCGCTGGTTCTCATCTTCAATGAAGGGACCCGCGTTCGTCAGCCTAGATTGTCAAAGTTGAGCAAAAGCTCAACAGCCAACGTAGACGGGGCAACCTACATGGAGAACACAATTACACCAACGCTCCAGCTATCTACCAGGTTGTCGTATCCTTCCCGTTCTTGTTGCTTGACCACCTCAGGAGCGAGGTAACTCGGAGTGCCACACATCGTCTTTGAGGTCATTCAGTCCTAGCCGAGAGTAAAAGGCAGAGAGGATACATACGCGGAGCATTGTCAAGCTGTCGACGACCTTGGCTAAGCCAAAGTCGGCAACCTTTACGCGAGGAGGTGTGTCGTTCGTCAAGAGGATATTCTACTCAAGAGGTCAGATACGGAGAAGGTGTATTGCGGAGACAACTGACTTCGGGTTTCAGGTCACGGTGGGCAACGCCTTCGGAGTGGATATACTGTTGGGAGCGTTGAGGATATTGAGTGAGGGAACAGATGGAAAATACACACGGATAAGGCGTCACACATCTGGTATGTTATGTGCTTGGCTGCTGCTTCGGCTACACAATCTGGGTAAGATGACCGAATACCTAAGCACGACGAAGTACTTACAAAGTCCGTTGTTATTTAGGATGTAATCCAAGAGGTCACCTCCTTCAACCAATTCGAGAACCAAGTCTGGCGCCATCAATCAACACGGCGTTCGCTCCGGGGAGTTGAAGTAACTCACTAATGGTCCCATTATCTTTCTGGATGAAAACTTCCCGAAGCTCACATATATTCGGGTGCTTCAGCTTCTCCATAATGCTGATCTCCCTAAAGAACGCGTTCTTTTTCGTGTTACTGTCGCTTCCGCCGTGTGTTCCGTTTGCCGATGACTTCTTGTCCTGGATCATCTTGATGGCCACCCATTCGCCAGTGGCGAGATGAACGGCTTTCATCACGGTGGCGAATGACCCTTTCCCGAGTTCAATGGAGAGATCATAGTACTTGTAAAGACCGTCCACGGGCGGCCCTGCCGCGAGATGGCGATACACGAACCGGTAGTCTTCGATTCCCTTGTTATGAGGCTGGGGCGTAGACGTCCCAAACGCAAGTTCATTTCCTTCGCGTAATATCTTCGTGTTACCGCGTCCAATTTTCTGACCATTGATCTGCACAGGTACGCGTTATGGATGCCCGCACGAGTATATCTCTGGCGGTGGAAACTCACATATGTACCATTACTCGACAAATCCTGAACGGTAACACACCCCGAGTTATCCTCCTTCCCATCCCACATAATCACGCAGTGGTAATTGCCTACGGAAAATCCCAACTGAGGTTCTTCGAGCGTGCGCCACACAGAGTCACTCACTAATCTTGAAACCTGGAAGGATGATTTCATTGCCTGTATGATTACGGCCTATCGCGTACTTCGGACGGATTTTCCAGAAGTCAATTCGGGTCAACGTAGAGCTACATGGTTGGAGATATCCCCAGAGGTGGGAGTCGATGCCACCCTCTTTCTGGGATGCTGGTTGGGTTGATTGCTGCGTCTCTTCCAATTGCGTATCAGCGGGCACATCGTACTGATCTTCTTCAGGATAGGTGTTTTCCATTGTGTTGAATTAGGTTGAGAGCGATGCGAGTTGGAGTTGGAGGAGGGGGAAAGAAACGAATTGCGAATAGAAAGGTTGGACCTTGGTTAGGGTTATATCCCAAACGGTCTTCTATTGTTCTCTCTTTCAAAGGCCACCACGAACACTTGCTTTGAGCCACAGGATAATGACAATGCTGAGCACGGGTCTGAGTCAAAGGGTTACGATTTCCTGCTCTTGTATCTTGACTGCCTTGCTGTGACTTTTGAAGCTGCCGAGTTGAAGCTCTGGAAGCTTGACGAGAAATTATCCAAGTAAAAAGTGAATTTTTGGCAGGCGAAAACGATGTGGTGGAGGGAAAACTGAGTCACTTATATACGAAGTCTCAGATCTCAGCCACGACGCGTCGGACAATTGAATGCCCTTACACATGGCCAAGGGTTCTCTGATCCAGGCTTCTGATTGGCGGCTTTAACGAAGTTAACGATAGATGAAAAGTCTAATCAGTACAAGTATCAAAAGCAATAATAAGTATTCTATGCTCTATCCATAAATCATTTAGAGATGAGAGTATCCAAAAGGAAGCAAAAAACATCAGTTCAGTAGTCTGTTAGCAAGCTCAAACCCAAGGAACGTAGCACCGTTGGCGAAGGGAGATCTGTATTCCCCGGTGAGTCAAACGGCAGAGACGTAAAATGACACCACGCACCGAATGAGGGTTGGCCCCAGGCCACGCGTAAACGCGCCAATCCCTTCTGTTCGCCAGACGGTACGCAAGCAATTGACAGCAGAAGTGTACTTCTGCCCTGTCGCTTTTGAGAACCCATCCGTCTGCATCCGAGATTTAATCATGTCTATGGGGTATATCAACGCCCAGAGCTAGAAGTTCAGAAGGGAATATGAGAACCAATCGAGAAAGAGGGGAGACATGGGACGCACAGCATAACCCGCTGCTGCACCGTACAGCACGGCATTGACTGGTGATATTTCTTCACGTTTTATGCCCTTCGTTCGCATTTCACGCTGCACCAACTTCTCGTATGTCAGGAAATATACGCCATATCCTACAGCTTCACGCAGGAACGTGACACCTTGGCCCTTGTATATCCCTGCAATACCATGCGACGAATATATTTTCCGAACGGCGTCAACAGGACCAGAGTAAATCTTGTTCCCCGTCGATTGAATCTGCAGACCTATTGAGTAACGTCAATTCAGAACATTAGCAAGTCAACATCCAGCACGCACGGATACGTATATGTTCCACTGGTCCCGAAACGAATCCATTTGCCAATCCGGCAGCAATACCAGCCGCAACTAGTTGTCCTGGACCAAGGGCCAGCCCATCTGCTCCACCAACCCCATTCTTAATATTCCGTTCGGCAAAGATTCGTTTCGTGAACTCGAGGACACCAAACTGTATTGAGACGCAGACACCAATACCTAGAAGGGGCGATGTAGTCCCCTGATAAAGCACGTCAATGACCACGAAACATACGCCTGATTTGAGCGAATGGGGAAATCCCCCTCCACTGGATATGCTTACCTTGTAGAATGCCAAAGGACCCTCATTCTTTAATATACCTCCTGCGCAGTGCAGCATGCCGGCATACGTGCCCTTGGGGGCTGTTTGCATTCGCTTGAAAAATGTAAGATACCAATCTCGGAATCAAGCTGATTCGACATACGACTTTTACAATGTCGAAGGGTTGACCGACGAGGACCTTATAAAGGCCAAACACTGAACATGAGCATATGTGTAAAGAAATTTCACGGACGTTGCATGATGCGCACCTGTGCTATGCCTCCTGCGGTACCCGCCGTCAAGTCCTTCACCGTTTTGACGAATCCCTTATCCGCTGATGCCATTTTGAGTGTTCTCGTCCTTCAAAAGTGACAAAAGAAGGAAATGGGAAGGCTAGGACGTGGACGTTCGTTTTATAAAACCTCGGTTCAAGCCAGGTTCAAACTTTCGGTCGTTCGGTCGAAGATCCGGCCCTAATTAGATTCAATAGGAGTCAGGAGGTACCGGGCATCTATGCGCGAATCAAGGTGCATCTCTCAGATCCTCTCTATTCCAAGTCCTCCAATATGCTCTTCTTCTCAAGAAATGTGGATCCGCTGCCTAATCCAGAGCTTCCTCGAGGGGTGAGGCCAAGGTTTTGTCCCTATCAAGTCCCTTAAACAAGGACGCTGCGAATTTTTCTCGATTTTCTTCTGGTTTTCAAATTACACGCCCCACACTAGTTGCCTACGCGCGACGGGAAACAGACGTCGGTAGCCCCAAGACTAGTACTCCCTGTCCAGTTGCGAAGATCCGATTTACCTGAATCGATACTTTGTCAGCCCCGCATAGTTCCCATGACAGGCTTTGAACTCGGAGATCATCTGTTGAACGAGTGGACCCACTTGCTACAAGTGTAGCGACTGACTCTCGATGAAGCGGCTGCTGGTCTGCTACCACTGGTGATCAATCAGTGTTGATTGGCAGCGCTAGCCAGGGCTGACTTTGGACAGACGACTTGGCGCGCAAAGGTTACAACGCACAAACCACGTTCATCTGATGAGAATGTCCACAGCTTGTTTCTCACATCTCATCCCGCTAACCGATTACCTCGCGAAACGGCATGGACCCTAGGAGATTCCTCAGAGAAGTAAAGAGGAACCCCACTCAGGTGCGCCAGCACCATTGCCGAACTAAGAGGTTTTCGCCCATTCATCATGACGTCTTTTTAGATAATAAACAGAGTAAGATTCCCGAAAAGCGAGTATGATTTGCTTGAAATCATCAATTTCTGGCAAGAGGTCAGTACCCCGTAATATTTCTTCACCCAAGCTCCGCTAATATCACTTGTATTCACCAACTTTCCTAGGCTGGCCCTCGTCTGATTGAGATGGGCATTTTGGACGCTTTCTTTACCCATCTTCAAGAAGGCAAAGTCCCAACCAGAACTGACCCTTCCACGAGAAGGAGACCCGATGTTGTGAGAGCATCGCTCTCCATGCTCGGCCTGGCGAAAGCCACCAATTTTCTCCGTGACCCATCCCCTCATTCCGATGCGATCATAAGGGCCTGGCCTGGCCTGTTCAAATGGAGCGTATTCTTCTTCAGCGTCGACGTACAGCGATCTGGTGGCGACCCTGATACGAGGCAACATTCCCAAGACCTGATTGCAACATCATGGTACATGATGACTCGGGTGGATAGAATTACTCCCATAATCGCTGCTACCAAAGGATCTGTCGAACTGATGACGCAGCTTGTTATCCTGGAGGATCCGGTCTCCCAGTCTCTGGTGGATATTCCCAGTGCCTCTGCAACGCTGTGTGCTATCCTCCGCGAGGCAACGGATATTGATGATGCCCTAGATCGCGTTGTGATTGCGGCGAATGGAAAAGCCGAGAGCATCGCTCGGTTGGTTATGAATCGCTTGAAAACCGCCATGAACTCCCCCACGCTCATAATGCCCATGGGGCTCATTATTGTCGATCTCATCGGTCATCTTTCTCGCAGGCGCGGACACCCTCTTCGTTCGGCATTCTTCCATCACAATGTCATCCCTAGCATGACAAAGGTCGCTTTATCGGGAGCCCGACGAATCAGAAAAGGCGGACAGCCTCCTGGCCTGGAGGCTTTCATGGTCTCCGGTTTTGGCTACTTGGCGAACTGTCTGGAAACCACGGATGGCTTTTCCTGGGTCATAAGCGCTATCCAATCTGGCCTTATGCAAGCATTCCTTGAATGCAGCCCTTTACTCAGCGACCTGGATAATCCAGCAGATCGATACATGATCCTTGCGTTGTTTAAAGACATTATTCCCAAGTATATGGTCTACCGCTCAGTCATCCAAGTGGTCGATGGGGCAATGCAAAAGGTCGAAGCAACCCCTGCCGCGCATTGGGTTCTCGATACACCTGCGAAGGAAGTCTGGCTTCGGTTCAAAAACCTGGCGTCGGAACGAATGTCGGTCGTCAATGGAATCACGGCCATCAAGGGGAACGAAATCAAGACTTGCGACAATGTAAATGTAGGTCACCTACTCGCCCCTTCCTTGTTGAAGATTGCTAACACCTTTTCAAGTGTCAAAAAATAGACCTCAAGAACAACTTCCGGAAATGTGGTTCGTGTTCCACATCGCTTTATTGCTCCAAGGAGTGTCAGTCAATCGCCTGGAAAGAAGGCGGCCATAAGACAACTTGCCAGCTTAAAGTGCAGGAGCGACTCGGTATGTAGTCTCATCTCCTTTGTCTGGCTTGTTCTGCGACGCTGACTGATCTCGTAGAGGGGAAGAACCAATCCATTTCCAAGGCCGACATCGCATTCTTCCACAGCATCACAATCGAAGACTTAGGTGACCATCTCGCTCTCTTGAAAGAAATCGCCGCCAAGAAATATCCTGGGGTTCCGTTGACCAGCTTGGTGGCATGTGTCAATTACGATGTCAGTGACCCGGTATACGGCGTGGAGCTACTCTACGGTTATGAGAAGCTCCAGCCCCAAACCGGCGGGTCAGCGGTCGCGATAGCACGAAACGAAGCTCTTATCGAGCGTGTCCAAGAGAACCCAGATCGTTTCTGTCTCTTCCAAAGCCGCGTCGCCAATGGGGAAGGAACCCAATTAGTTCTCACCATGGTCGGCGGAGACTTCTGGGACACCAGAAATACGACTTTAGAAGATACTGGGGAGATGAGTCAGAATCTGATCAATGATGCAAGTGCTGTGCAGCTTGAGCGGATGTCTGATGAAGAAGATGATGAAGAAACTCTAACCGAAGAACAAGAGATCGAGTTGGCAAAGAAGACTTACAATGAGATTGTTCGAAAGTTTGGGCAGCCTGAACCTGAGCTTGTTTGACCGCTCGGATGGCTCAGATATATGTTTCACGTTGTACAAAGTATGTATGTTTTCGATAAAGACGTGGAAGTGTCCGATGACAAGTGAATCTCTTCTGAGTCGAATTGGGCGTGACGCGTGACGTGAGACTAGATTCAGGGAAACAACGTTTTGACACTTTAACTGCTACCGTCGTCAGACGCACCCGTTCCTCATGACGATTTGGACTCGCCAGGCGCCTCCGAATCGCAGAGTTTCTCTGACTATTCTGAAGCTAGGATACCTATCTTCTAAGTGGCCTGGTGATTTCTGTTGGTCGACTTCGGTCCAGAAGGTGACTTCTTCTTGCCATATGGTAGAACATGGCAACGCTAATCTCTCCACTTCCCAGACTAGAAAAACGTGGACAGGCCCATAAGGCACATCTCCAATGCACAGGGGTCTTGTCATGATTAGACTGCCTCTCTTCTCTGATTTTTCCACCGTGCACTTTGTTCATCATCCACAACTTGCGTCTGACGGGTTCGGGCAAACCGCTTTGCACTTGGCCGACCTCTAGGCTTGACCTACAACATCATGGCTACGCGACTCGATGGAGAACACTGCTCATTTGTCCTTCTGGCGGAATTTGATATCTTCGAAGGGGCTCAGCTAAAACATCAGTTTCCCCAGGATGTTGGCGTGAACGAAGGGTACGCGTCAACTCAGTTCGCATGGCCGATTTCTTTCATTGACGTTTCAAAGAGTACTTGCCATGTCAATGCTTCCGGATGGCGCAGAAACGCAGATGGATGATTGGACCGTCTTCTTCCTCAACCAAACCCCATTCAATGCAGTGACGGCATCTCCATCCGTGAACCCAGATGAGAGGACCCCACTTTTGTATGTTTTGAACCTAGTTCGAACTAAACATGACAAGACCATGAAACGGTATGTGACTTGTTAACTACGATTATGCTTCTTCATTGATGAGTCCTTGAAGCGGAGGTATCGTGCGGGCTCTGGCAATTTGTACGAGGCATTCCGCAATTCATATGTTCAAGGTACGTTCAATTTTCAGTGAACCACGCAGATTCACGTATTTGAGGCTCATAATATTTAGCCTCTTCTCCATTTAGCTATGGATGCTTACTTCGCCGACCCTTCTGTGTCTTCCCTCGCACGCTTGTATGAAGCCATCAATAATATGGACATTTCTGGTGCCCCTTCTCTGAGCCGAAGCGAGAGGCTTATCATGAGAGGCGTTGAAAGGAAAGACGTTTTTTGGGAAAAGTTTGCGAACCGCTCCCCGTCAAGTTCGTACAATACCACAAAGCGAAAAGACAGCCACGACTCATCTGCAGGCCACTCCATCATCCACCCCATCTCTGAAACTCCCGATGCTATCGAAGGGGAGTTGTGCGTAACACCAACGGAAAGCAGCCTCGAACATGATGCCGCGGAGCACATCACCACCCCGGAGAGAAAGCTTAGTTTCCCTTCAACATCGCCGAGCCTCACGGACTCTCTTGGCCGGAGTCAACCTCTACGATACTGGTCACTGCGTGGCGCAGGCGTGACCGAATCTATTTCCCGGCCAGCGTCATTCTCAGACGAAAGTCACTCAAATTCGCATGAGGGCAGTGTCGGCAGTGATGTGTCCGTTGTCGGCGACGATACTCTCATAGACCGCATTTCCCTGGACGACCCCATCGATATGTCAGCATCTACCACCAATATACCCAACTCTCTAAGACCACTTGAGATACCCAATCATGACGACATACCCTACGCAAACTATCTGAAAGCAAAAACTGACGACGAAATCGCAACTGACGACATGAACACGACGCCCACAAATCAAAATCCCCGTAGCGAACTTCCACGCACTGAACTTGTCAAAACCGCTTCGTTTCATACTGACATTCCCGATACCCACTTTTACCACACCTCTATCGAATTTCAAGGACACAAACTACCCATCAAACTACCACTATACACGTTCTCCGAGGAAGTTGGCGATGTGAGTCATTTTAACTTCCCAATGCCGTGCACCAACTCATCCACGACGTCATATCGTTCCCAGTACTCTTTAGTGTCGCTATTCAAAGTTTTTTCTTCCACGAACCTGGTCACGGGACCGGTGCATCCACACCTACATACCAACGGCGCTCAAACTCATCCGATCATTATCCTCTTCAATGCACTGATCACAGCGAAGAGGATCCTTTTCCTCGGACACAAGCGCCCCGCAGGTGAAGTTTCGCAGTTTGTTTTAGCAGCCTGTGCTCTTGGTTCGGGTTGCGGCGTGATGACGGGCTTCATCAAACGCGCGTTCCCTTACGCCACTCTCGAGAACAAGGATGAGTGGGAAGCAGTGTGAGTCCCGACATCATTTTATCACTTCCCTGTCGCTTCTTCTGTTGCGCCTGGAATGCATCGGCCCTTCCTTTTCTTCGATGCCGTCTGCCTGCACCGCCCCTTCTTTCTATTCTTGGAAATTCTTCCCTCCCGAAATTTACTGAACGGACGATGCGGGCTTGGCACCCCTCGATTCGTTACAACTAGGAACAATGAATGTTTTTCTCTACCTTTTGCAACCTCTCACGTAGGTTTGAAACCACCGTCGCTGACATGACAACCGTTATTCTTCGCCTTGCTCTCAGGCCTGCATACATCGCCGGTGTAACGAACCCGATCTTTGAATCCTTACGAATGTGGGATGTTTTGTTCGATATTGCTTCTGGCCAAGTCACTGTTTCGAAGACCATTTTCTCCGCATATCCACTCGTTCATTTGCCCCAAATTGGTGGAACGTCCCTAGTGTCCAGGATGGCCGCGCCCACTCGACAAGAAAGTGTCGGTGGAGCTGATAATGATGCCACAAAGCTCCCCGCTACAAACGGAGTAAAACCTGAATTCCTCGCAAGATCAGAAGCAAGCATGGATAGCCTCTTTATCGAAGATGTGTGTAATGAAAAGTTTCTAATACTCTCGCTTGAAACACGCTGACTAAAGCGTGTTTCCCAAGATAGCTACTGCTATCGAATATCGGTACGGCGAAAACTATGTTCGAATGAAGTTTACGGAATACACCATGCGTTTCTTGCGTTTGGCATCACGTTACGAAGAAGAGATTACCGGGGCCACCGCTATCGGATACACTAGTGCACCTTACCATGAAGGGAGTCCGGGTCGACCAGCAAAGTTAGGCAGCGGCATGGTTTTTCGCGATGAAGCGGCTTTCATGAAAGAGATTGTTGCCAACGCTAGCAGGGTCGAGGCATGGCGCAGAACCGAGGTATATCGAAATTACGCTGAGGTTGGTCCTCGTGCCGAATTATTATTATCCCTAGCCAAACACATTGACCCTGGGTCTTTCTACTCCAGGACTTTCAAGTTCGTAGCACTAGTGCGCTCCACAAAATCGATGTTCTACATCAGCTTTCGCGTCTTCGGCAGGGGGGCACGATGTCCGATACCGAAGTTGCCTTAATCATGCACACCTTGACTGCCAATGTTCGCTCTTACGAGCAAGTTGTCGAAGTGAGCCTCACTGATCAACACCGCTTTGCTTTCATTGATGGAATTTGCTCCTTTCAGTTTCTATCCTACCTCATTCCTGGAACAGGTGGATTACTGCCTGTTGCTTTCGGTCTGTTTCATCAGAAGGAGCTTATCCGTGAGATGACCGTGGACTTTCTCAATCAATTGAGGACGTACCCAGTAAGCCAGATATCAATCACACCCGTGGGTGCTGTGCATTCTACCTCTTTGATGACGCGGCTTCTCGATAGATCGGGGTTATCTTCCTGCAAGGTTTGAACTATTTCCAACGATATGCCTATGTTCGACAAGCATGCGCGTTGGAGAAACGTTTGACCGAAGTGATCAGCCCCCTCAGTCAGCAAGGCCGCCAGTCGACTAGTTATCCACCCAGAAGTAACTCCAAGTCATCCAGAACGTCACTGCCTGCGAATGCATTCCCGAAGCTTTCTCGAACCCTCCCGAAGAGGAGTATGTCATCCAATAGACCGAGTATCTTTGGAATCGCAGCCTAGGCCTTTCTCACTGTATGCATATCTATATTCCGATGAGAAAGGCGTGTACGTGTTCTTCCGAGCCGCAATATTCTTGCCTGATTGTCAGGACCATTCAATGGACTTCGTGGCACCAGTGCTAAGGACATCGGCACTCCAAGTCCCCGACGACCCGACCTCCTTTTCTCCTGAATGCTTACGAGGGGCTAACCTCTTTGCGATCGTCTGCGTCAGGTAGTCTCTTCAACCCTTGTTCGCGTATCCTATATGTACGTTTTACACTATACAGGCCACAGAACAGTATCTCTTCGCCGTGTCGATGCTTGTGGCAAATGTCTCGTCAAGATGCGACACTAGCTCCTTCCCTGAAACCCCCACTGAACGGACCCAAGCCAATGATTGAACCAGCCACTCTCAAGGGTCGATGATCTACGTCTCTCTCATACGTGCCTAGTCCCCTCAATCATGCATCATGGAACAGTCAAAGAAGGTTTTCAAGTTCAAGATGTAAGGAGAACTTACGTCCAGCTTGAAGGCGAAGCCTGCCACAAATCCTTTCTGATCATGATCAGTCCTGTCATACTCCGTGACAGTTCCCCACTGTATGTCTATATGTTTCGCCGCGTATAGTCAACTCTTCGAGTGTGGCGGGATCTTTACGGTACCTGCCACTGGTGGCTTGGTTGGCAGAACGTTTAACGGTCATGATCAACAAAACCCCTTCCATCGTGGATGAACATTAAAGCCAAGAAAAGTGTCTAGAAACTAGATAACGTGTTTTTCCTACGTGCCTCCCGTGGCGACTTGCGAACTTTTGAAGCGGCGCATCCCTGCTTAGGGCTGGACGAGCAATGAGCACCGACCCTCACATTCCCCGGATTCATAGGTCTGGACCACCATAGACGTCTCCTCCCAAAAAGGCAACCGCGACCACTTCGGGATGCGGACGTCATCGATTCATCAGTACATCATCCATCCGTTGGCTCCGTGAGGTTTCACCTTGATAGGCTGTTAGATTTTCGACCAGGGGCCTCGAGGATCTTGGGCTTTTTCATTTTCACAACGGTCGAGGCGAGGTGCAGGAGCTCGACAGGGTTAGGCCATTCATTGTTTGTACTTCGGCCGCAAAAAATATACGACCCGAGAGACATGGAAGTTACTTGTTAGTTGGCATAGGCTAAGAGTTTATTCGGTGACGTTTGAACACACCGACCTCGCTCTCGTTAGCGTTCTCGTGGCGTAGGTCTGCGGATGTTTATTCACAACTGCGCGAAACACAACACAATTTTTTTTCTGCAGGGATGTGTTGCAGAGTCTTGCGATGACTTTGCACTCTGATAAAACCGATCAACACGCAAAGAAGAGATATTGGGTCTGGATGTTCACCCTCGCAGTCGCAGAGATTATTAAGACATACGCGATAGGTTCGTACGGCGACTTGTGGCGAGCTCGGGGTGCATGTTCTCGATCATGTGGGTCAAGTCCTTGAACATCGAAGGAAGAAATGAAAAGGGAAATGAGTCGGACGACGTGCCGAAGGCTTGATCAAAGGCAAACCACAAACCCATGCGTTAGAAGGAGAAGCAAGAAGTATGTCACGCAGAGAGTCAACTTTCTCCAAGGTCCCAACGAAGAACTTCTTTCGCGTGTCGATGAAATCAGAACTATCACATCAGTCGCACTGACATTCTGACATCCCAGACACAAAACAATCGATAGGAAGGTTAGAGAGCTCAGGTCAACTGACAAGACAGCGTCTATCCACAATCAGTGCCTGTACGAAGCTTATGAGGTTGATGACGGGAACGCAAAACGAGGTATCTTGTAGATAACCCAAGAACGGCTCGCGGTTGGTCAGTAGGTTGTTAGAGCGCTGATGGGTCCAGAGTCACGGCGAGGCTTTGTGAGAAGAAATCGAAAAACGAGATGATATTGTGATGCCAACCAAAGACACGGAATGGGGCTTTCAGGCAATAAAACGCGTCCACTATAGCCAAGCAGGGTATAATCACCGGGAACCCATGGGGTACTGCGATGTAACACACTTGAAGTCCTTCAGAATCCAGGATGTACGTCAACGCCCCGAGAGTGGGTTACTTCTGTCCTTCAGTGGTTCAAGTGCGGATGTCATGGAATGATAGCCGGATCGGCGCAAACGGAAGGGAATACAGAGACGGAGGATTTATTTTGGAGATATCACAATATGGGGATAATCTACAAACTGGGAAAGAGAGTCAAACGGAATCATCAACGAAACCAAACCAACCTTGATGCTTGAATTCGCGACACGACCACGCTTAGACGCGAAGGTCGCGAGCGAGTGAGTGAGGGCGGGTGTGAGATGAATCCGATGCTTTCTTTAGAGTTGGTTTCACCACTAGTTATTCAGGCGACAAAAAGCTTGCTCTTTCATGAGTTCATGGGATTGCCAAGAGGGGCTATTTTCGGAACGGGTGTCATGGACAGATAAATAAAGTCGTATGGCTCATGACTTGCACAACAAGACTCACGCATCAATTCGAAGCACAGTGCCAGTGCCAGTCTGCACGGCTTCTTCGTCTTCTCGAAATCCGAGTTGGTGATCTCTTTGATAGACAGGACCACGGTGTCTTGAAGTTCCTTGCGAGGCGGAGGGAAAAAGACGCGATTTGTGAGAGTTTGCAGAGACAATGTGGGAGCATCGGGGGAATATTAGGTGTTTCTTTGTAATTGGTAACGAACGATCAACACTCTAGTCCGTGCAACATAGCGCCTTGATGTTCATATCAAGAATCCAAAGAGGCGGTACCGAGTGGGAATCCGGAGATATAGCATGAAGTAGCTATCTTCACGGAAAGACCTTGCTCTCGAAGAGAGTTTTCACAGATAGAAATAGAAATGCAGAGCGACAGGGAAGTGGGGCGAGCATAATTAAAGCTCACGACGGACCGATTGAGCAACGGAGCTTGAGGCAAGTTGGAGTTGACGTATACTTAGGGTACCAAGGTAGGCCCACATGGAATATTGTCTCTGTAGTCAGGAAGGATTTGAGAGGGGCCAGACCGCAGCATCAGTTGGATGAGTTATCGGGTCAATGTTTCATGCGTGATGTAAATGTGTACAGATAGCCTACTCTACAAGGGAAGGTGAATGGATAAGCATTTACAAAAGATGATGGCATATACCTGGATGTTGCAGACCTGAATGATAAGGTAGAACATTTGCAAGAGATAATAATGCACGTATACTGCATAGGTGCGCCACCTGGCAGACAGAAGGGATAATGAACCACGCGTGGTCCTCTCGGGACGAGTGATTTTCTCAGTCCAATAACCCGTGACATGGTTTACTTGATGGCAACGGTTGTTCAGAGGCTTGAGGACAGGGCTGAAGGGTACGTTATCGATGAAGTAGGGCCAGACTGGGAGGCCAAGGGGATAAATGGCCGCATCGGTGAACAAAAGAGACAATCAAAGGTTACTCACCTGCATAACCATCGTTGTAAAGAGTGCATATATGTATATGCGCATACAAGCACGCATACATCGAGTGGGTATATGCTGCAGTGGTGCTGCCAGAGATCCGATCGGAGACGTGGATATTTTTGCGATAAAATATGGGTATTGGTTATATGCGTCAAAGTCGCAGGGCAATGACGCGTGGTCGTGTTTCGTGTTAGGTTCCACGTGAGCCAGATGAATGCGTGCCTTGGTTCAGTTTGCTCTTCCTCTCAGTCGTGTCAGCCCAGCTCCGGCTTAAGTCATGGAAGGAGATGCAAAAAGAGTGTTACTTCACGCGCTTCCAATGGTATGGAAATGGAGCATACAGCCTTTTTTGCATAGAATCCCATGTATTGGTCGCCAGTAGTCTCTTTGAAAGGGATGGAGACCTGGAGACTGGGGAAGATTGGAAAATGTGGTCGGCCCGCATCTGGGTCGGATTCTTTGTGGCGATCAACAATGCGGCATTCAATGACCGTGGTGAGACATAGGACGAGGAAAGAGGTCAGGACGAAGGGAAGAACTGTTGAGAAAGCATAGGCGAGAGGGTTGACAGTGTAGCAGAGCCATATGCATCTGAGGCGATGGTGGTGGTTGCCGGCGAAGGAGACAGCGGGGGGAGGCTGACAGTGTTGTGTGCCAAAGATGGGAATTTCCCGTTTTGGGAATCGGTATTTTGAAAACAAATAATCGGCATAGAGGGAGATCAGATCAGAGAGTCCATGCGTCCCTGGACAAACAGAACCCGTCGTCTTCGGCTGTGCAAGGACTCTCTCAACGGACTAAGTATATGACTGACTCTGTTTCAATATAAGTATTATCCTCTTCTCCCTCCTCCTCCTCCTCCAAACCTCCTCCACACCCTTCTCTCATGCTCTCCTCCTGTCTCCTATTCCTTTAGTATTTCTCTTTAATTCCTCCTCATCCCCGTCCCCGTCCCCGTGTCCCGCCCTCTCCGCCCTGCCCTCCCTTTGGCACTGCCCTGCCGCTTGCACATTCAAGGCCTCACATCCCCGCATTTTCTGTCCAATTTCACCAGTTCCGCAGCCTTCCGAAATGGCTACAAAGCTAGAGATGGGCACTGTCTCCGGGTCTCTGCAAAGAGGCAAAGCATGCTTGCGATGCAGGTAATGTCATCTCATCCTCTGCACAGCCTCTCACCAAACTCATCCGTACAATCCGTCGCGTCAGGAAACGCAAAATGGTACGTCGTTCTTGGATCACCTCCGATGCATGTGCGTGCCATTGATCTTCTCCCATCTTCTTCTTTACACAGCGCTGCGACGGCGTCAAGCCCGCATGTCAGCAATGCATCCGCGCCAAAAAGTCTGACGGATGTGAATACGATGATGGAAAGGGCAAAACAAGAACCCAGATCCTCCGGGAGACCATCGCCCGCCTCGAAAATCGTATACGCGAGCTCGAAGATCCCGAGTACATATCTCCAGGCGTCACGCTCTATGATCCTCACCTCCATCAACGTTCCGGATCCTCATCATCCATCAGCTCTGCAGCGGGGACTCCTTTATCTGGGGCACCCTCTCCATTCCCCTCTGGCAAGTCCCCCTGCAGTATGCCTCCCTACTGGAATACCCCTCTCATCTTTTTTGCAGATTCAACCAACTCACCTCATGATTCTTGGTCGCATCTACCGGTGCGTTTGGCGCGTGCTATTACCCACCGTTATAGATCGCTAATGCTGCATTAGGGAGTCCCATCGCCCTCACCATCGCCATTCAGCCCGGAACTATACTTCGAAGAAGCTAAGCTTCAGCCACCGATTGAACTTGCCCAGATGCTGTAAGTGACGTTTTCCTCATTTCAAACCACGTTTCCATCGCCTCACACTCTTAACCCAGCTTGGACATATATGCCCCGCATCGCCAGCAATCTGGTCTGTTGCTTAGCACAGCTCGACTTCGAGAAAGCTTGAGCTTGCCCGTTTCCGAGCAACGTCATCCTGTTCTTATGAACGCTGTCTATCTTTGGGCTTGTTTCATTTCTCGTCCCGAACCCCTTTGTCAGCATGAGGACCATTACTTGGCACTGGCACTCGAAGCTATGGTGAACGCTCTTCGGCTAGGCGACAGAGTACTAGATGTTATCCAGGCTTCTTGCCTCCTATCTATGTACTTCCTGTCCAATGGGCGTATCATGGAAGGGAGCTACCATGCCTCGGCTGCTACTGGTCTCGCTCTTCAGTGCGGTCTCCACCGAGGCATGAGTGTCGAGGCTCAGTCGTGGATGTCTCAACAGCCCTCGGATGTGTTTGATATCAAGCCGTTCAACGCCGATCTACTTGAAAGCGAGAGAATCCTGACGTTCTGGCAAGTTTACAACCTTGACCGATGCTGGTCTGTTGTGCTCCGTCGGCCTTCAATGATCCCGGATGGACCCGACTCATGGAATTCTATCAACATCCCATGGCCTTTGGATGTGGCCGAATATTCAGCTGTAAGTACTCTGGTGTATCAGCTATCTGAATATCCGCAAATATTGACCTGTGCTTGATCTAGGGATCAATGAACCAAACACCGTCGTTCTTGACAGTTAGGTCCTTTTTGAACGGCGATGTCAATGGTGGGTTTTCTGCACAAGCTCTTCGTGCAAAAGCATCTGCTCTCTTCCATCGCGCCGACCAAATCGCTTCTAATTGGGATCCTCGTAAGTACATTCACATGCCCTCTCACATGCAGCTTCCCTCAATGTCTCGCCTTAATGTGGATATAGGCGTTCCTCCCTCCGGACGGTTACTAGAGGACATTCAGTCGCTAGAACGTGCAATCACGCAGTTCCTTCCGACACTGCTGCCCATCCATCAGCTCGATGCCGCGATCCCCGAGGACAAGCCTGTGTATATCGCTGCTCACTCGCTTGCTCATGCTGCTATGATTCGACTGTACCGGCGGTTCGCTCAAGGTGATGGTGCTGGTGTGGCGTATGCCAACTGTCTCCGTTCGGCTCGCAGCTGTGTGGCTCTCATCAAGCATCTATCTGACGCTGATTTCAACTTTGTGGAACCCATAATCGGGGTAAGTCCTCGTCTACAATCTTCATCGACCCATCAATGTGCTGATATGGTTCATCAATCTTACCTCCCCCTTCTCTGCCCATCTTTGTGTGTCCCATCTGAACGAACAATGATGTATAGCATTGCTGGACTGATGCGGCGGAGATCCTGATCCAAGAGATGAACAACCTGGAGAACTCGTGGCCTCCGATGAATAGCTCCGACGTTCGCAACGAGATTGGTGTGCTTCTTTACGCCATGACGAGTCTTAACGCTCGGTTCCCGCTTCTGTCACCGCAACAAAGCTCTCCGTGGACGAGGCCGCTGTATATGTCTCCGTCCCCACGACCCCTTAGTCGCGATGGATTGGACGGACTACCGGCCCAGGCTCCTCAGCTTCCTCCTCAACCGGTTCAACGGCAACAACCGTCCCCTCCGACGAATCAATCGTATGGCCTGCCGATGCAACCCGAGTCTCCTGGGTCCCGCTTGGAGAGGAGTTCCACGTGCCGACGTGTCAGTCGGACGATTACACAATGACTAGCCGTACCTTGCTAGAAGGAAGAAGACGATTTTCACGGATGCAAAGAAGAACGGGAACCCGAACAATTTATTTTTTCGCGGCCCTCGCAACCCCAACACGCATCGATATACTGAATGACGATGAATGCAAATTGATATGACGCCACTTACGTTTCGTCATGGCATGCATGAAGCAAGAAATGGATCTTTACAACACACAACGCACATGGACAAGTTTGTTACGGACACTTTTTTCTTGGACTACTTTTTTCTCCCCTTTATGGGTGGAGGCTCACTTTCTTTTTCTGACTTCGATCGTTTTCAGGCCGCCACCCGTTTATATTCAACTTATTAATGGACCTGGCACTTTCTCTCGTTTGCCTTGTTGACCGAGACTTGCCCTTGTTTGTGGTTTTATTCAGACCTTCTTCCATCCCCCATCCATCTTGCTCCCCATTCTTCCCCTTCTGTATATCGTTGTTCGGTTTCGGTTTTGCTGTTCGTTCTTCTTGATTCTTCTGCTTTCCCTTGTTTTCGATTTCGTCAACTTCTTTGTATAGCTCGCTTTTGACGGACTACCTCTCGGACATCATCATTACTATCGGACATCACCATTTTCCAACTACGCTACACCATGGACTTGGACTTGACCTTCATTGGACACTTTGGACGATTGCCTGCTATGGACTACGCCTGTACTCTCCTTTTTGTGACCTACTTTTGACGCTCCCTTTACGACACCATGCATTTTCTCGACTCTTCATCCCCTCGATCCCTTCTTCACTCGGAAGATCATCCTCCTTCCATCTTGACATTCTTCCCCTTCCTCCCCATCTACGTTTACATCTACCTTCAGACCACCATCAAACCCCGCACATCTTTGATTATTGTAATGTCTTATTATCACTACTACATCCCCCTCCTCCCACCTTGCATAGACTCGCATCGGACTTTTTGTTACCATACACAGACCTACACGCACATTGGACTTTTTCGCTTGCTACTACGGACTTCTATGGACTTGTATAATCACATACCAGCAACTCAAGTATTTAGTTTATTATAATGTATTTATATATTCGCTAGGCTTCGTCCTAGTATCCACTCCATTTCTATGTGTTTGAAAATCCTTGACTTGCCGATGAGAAGGGCTTCTTTGCATCTCGGTAAGGAGTCCGTCAGTCAGGCACAGAAACTCTCCGAAGGAAGTCTCCCTTCGGGGTCGGGTCAATGCAACTGACTTCGTCATCATCCTCTGTGACTTATAGTTTGTTACAAGTCTTATGGAGCTTCGTGGGTCTTCGTGTTGAATTTAGCTTCTTCGCATCCACTTACGGCGGTTGTTCCTGGTGATTATCAGTTTGATCTACTTCCTAGCTTCCATCCCACTGCCCCTGCATTATCGACCGCAGACAAGGTGAGAGAGACTCAGGCTCAACCGTTCGTGAATTCTTTTTGCTTGGACTCGGACTTCTTCTGGTTGATACCTTCTTGGATCCACGTCTTTATCTTCTTGTGCGAGATTAGCGTGATTCGACTGGGGGTGTTCGGAAAGCTTGCAAGTATCAGCATCATACTCTTATCAGAATGAAGAACAACATGCTCCTCCGATCAGGTCGTTGAATTCTCGGAACGATGCGACGCGTTCACGGTCGATGTTCATATTAAAGATTCAGGATCGGCAACTGAGAGGAGAATAATCCAAGGAGAATCCGGGAAGATTGCGGACGCTAGGTTCACTGTATAAACCTGACCGCAGCTTCTCTGACCTCGCGGGTGGTTTGGCTCGGCCGCAGGTTCGCCGATACCCTCGAGCCCTGACCTACATATCATCGTGGGTTGGTTCAAGTGTGGACGACAGCGGTTGTATGGGAGGTACAGCAGCTTGGATCAGGTACGTACGCTAACAAATGGGACAAGACTGACTTTCGCAGTTAAGGTGTTATTGTTGCTCAAAGCGGGAAGTATATACATGGATCGTGGTGTGCGTTCCGGATGGTAGCATAGTCGAGTTCCACACCAGTAAGTAGTTGGCCTCAGTCTCGAGCCACTGTGAGGCTAACGGTAACCGGGTGAGAACCGTCTTTAGATGCTTCGTTTCAGGGGCCTAGGAGCTCCTATTAGGAGGAAAGAGGAGGGGTGCGGAGACTAAGTGAGGTAGCGGCCCCGTTTTGGGTTTCTGACGCTGCAAAACGCGATTTTGGAGTGAAGTTCGCTATCTAGTCCTCATTTCTTACTTCCCTTGAAGGGCCTTCATAGTCAGTGGAAATGGGGAGTCGCTTGGGAGCGGGACAGTCACAAGGTGGGATTCAGTGGGCTTCAAGACCCCCACCGTCCTTGATTGATGGTCCCAAGCTCGGAGCATGGCAGCTCGTGGAAGACACATTTTAAGTAAATCCCACATATGTGGTATGCATATTAAATTTAAGTAATTTCAGTCACGGGTTTGGTGCCTTCGCATTTACCGCTTTCAGCAAAGCCAATAGCACGTCCAAATCCACGAAGAACACCAAACAAGTGATAGACATCATCACCGCCCCAAACATCAGCAGGACATTATCACGCAGACGAGTGTGCTCGAAATGCATCGGCCTGATCTGAAGAGACTCCTCTGGAGAAAATTGAGTGAGTAGTGAGGCTTGTGATTTTCAAGCTTACGGTCAGCATTGCGATGGTCATTCCTGACATCGTTCTGGTTTCCTCTTCCACCGACATTCGATCCCGTAATAGACCCGTTATATTCATCCCCTCCACTCGCATTGGCGTTCAGATAAAAGTTTTGATGGTTCATTAGCATTGGAGGATCAGCGAGGCTTGTGCCAAATGCCACAAACGGCCCGCGACCAAAGTACGAAGAGAGTTCCATAGCCTGTTTTCTACTCAGTCATAACAGAAAGTAAGAGATCCTGGAGACGTACTGGGGTAGTTAGCGTAGAAAGTGTTATCTCGTCCCTGTGAGGAGTGGAAATTTCTTCTGGTGGTGCTTCCGATGTACCCTCAGCATCGAATTTGAAGATGAGGGAATCGCTCGTTTTCCTGCGCTTGAAGGCTGGACGAAGCCTGTGCTCGGTACGCCTATAGTGCTGAGAATAGATGTCACCTCCATTCAATTGATCATGTAGCGCCATGACAAGTTTTTGCCGCTTCATTTTGACAAGATTGGCTTCGGAAGGGCTCAGTCGAATACATGGCCTTGCATGAGAAGAGGGTAGTGAGTGTGGGTGGTTTGGGATTCTCTGCGTGCCATATCCGTCGCAGCGCTCAATTGGGACAGCGATACCCGCTTGTGCTACAACTATAGGTGAGATTGCGAAGAGATCAGAATTCAGGGGTGCTTACCAGGGGAGACTTTTGAGCAGCTACGGTTCCCTGTTGGTGTAATTCATACACAGAAAGTCGCTTATGCGCAAGCTTCAACTTTGCCTACCAGTGCTCGAAGTGCTTTCGACAGAACCATATTGAGGAGATAAACCGCCCGGCGGGGTCAATCTGGCGGCTATTTACGAACAACGATGAGGTCGGGACTTGGTAGTACGATGCACCTACGAAATACACACCCTCGGAGAACATCCTGCTTCCTAGGAGGAATGACGCTTTCGATTATGATAGCACACGCTGACTGATGGACGGGGAGGAGGCGAGGATGGCAGTGTGTAAGAACCTAACGCCCTGTGCGCTAAATACTGTGGCAGGCACAATGATGAAAAGCTATAAGAAGAGCCTTCTCCGAGTTCATGTGAGTCGACATCAAATACGCATTAGGACGAATCCCAGACACAGGGAAGCCACCACGAATGACAGTGTGAGTTTTCTACGAGAAGTATGGGTAAACGGCTCACCATGCATGATTTCTGAGACTCTCGCTGAAAAGACCTGCCTTTATTATGCTTCGTGTACATGATAAGCCAATTTCAATTGATGGCCAAGAGGAAGTATAAACAGTGCGCTGGACGCTCTCCTCTCCGAGGACCAACCTGAAATGGAATNNTTCCATTCCACTCCATCCGCCCGGCCCAGGGGCTCTAGGGGTATTTTCTTCCCTAGTATTTCTGCGCCGTATATACAGCAGAACGGTCGTTGGGAGGTGTAAAATCAGTTGTACAGCCTGGAAAGTATATGAACATGGTCTATGTATAGTAGACGTACTTTGCGTGGTAACCCGGCTGATTCTGTACTATTAGACAAGATTTCGCAAGCACGTCCGACTCCGCGCTTTGGTCAAGT